>JALCCG010000113.1:38292-63938 GCA_023212695.1 Sporisorium sorghi | reverse complement strand
CTGACCTTCGCTATGCGAAAAAGGGCATGGCCCGCGGCGGAATAGGATGCCTTCTTTACCGATGCCCCCCCCCCCCCCCCCCCCCCCCGCCCTCGACATCAAAACGTCCGATCTCTCATCACCACATCCACCTGTAGCAAGTGATAAAACAGTAATCGATCAGTTGACAGTGCAAATGAGAGCTACAGCATAACGAGAGAAAGGATTTGTTCTGAAAGAGGAAAATAGGAAAGAAAGAGAACGAAGGGGAAAGAAGCAAAAAAAAAGAGGTATGTGGGCGCCTGGCTTGAACGAAGAAAGATGCATGGGGAGGAAAAGGGAAAGGGGGATGGTTATGTACATGTTGTGCGATGCTCGAGGATTTCTCTTGAGCGGTATGAATTGATGATGGTGATGGTGATTTTGTTTTCTCTGCTTTCGTTTCTGATGATGCATGATCCGTCCGGAGGGAGAGATGGCAGGCAATAGGGGCTGGACCGCAAAGGCGTAAAGCTGATGCTTACATCGCAATCGCAGTTGTCTTGCTTGACCTTCCATTTTGTCGGTGACGGCGACAGCATGCGTTCGACCGCATCGCGTTGGAGAATGTCAAACGACGCCTGAGCAAGCGAGAAACCCATGCAGGTCGTGCACCGAGTCGACCGGTCCAGACAGCCAGCCAGCCGCCAAATCCGCGCGCATCCTCGTCCACGCAAGCTACGTTTGAAGTCTCCCGCCACGCCAGGCTGCCACACCCACCTTTCGCCCTGCCGCCGCCTTGCACGCCAAAACCACCGTCGCTTAATCAAGGGTCACCTTGAGCGACTCGAGCGGGATGGGCTGGAAGTTGTGAACGTCAATGCCGCGCGAGAGCAGCTCTGCCTCGGCGTGCTGAGGTACGAGGCGCGAGATGAGGTCGGGTCGAATGGAAAGCTCCTCCTTGGTCCAGTTGAAGAGGGGTGGCAGCTCGCGTCCGTTGGGCATGCGCGCCTCGCCCGTTCGAAGCTCGTCGAAGAAGGGGTGGCAGAGCGCCTCGATGGCCGTAAGACGCGCGCTCGGGGTGTACTCGAGCAGTCGCGAAATGAGGTCGATGGCATCAGGAGGAGTGCGAGGGCGGAACACCTTGGAGAAGGGGTGCGGTCGGATCTGCGGGAACTTGTGCTCCATGTAGTTGGGGTTCATGGTCTTGATTTGCTCTCGCGAGGGGGTACCGAGCACCTTGATGATCTCGACGAGCTGGTCGATGCCGCTCTCACCGGGGAAGAGAGGTTGCCCTTGCATGAGCTCGGCCATGACACAGCCCGTGGACCAGATGTCGATGTTGGTGGTGTAGTTGGTGGCACCAAAGATGAGCTCGGGAGCTCGGTAGTATCTCGAGCAAATGTAGCTGACGTTGGGCTCGCCTGCGATCAAGATCTTTGCCGAACCAAAATCGCAGAGCTTGAGCACGCCCGCGGAAGGGTCGAGAAGCAGGTTTTGGGGCTTGATGTCTCGGTGGCAGATTCCGATCGAGTGGATGTAGGCCAAACTGCGGAGCACCTGGTACATGTAGAGCTTGATGAGCAGCATGGGCATGGTCTGCTTGAGCTTGACGTAATGACGCGAGGCGCGGTAGACGGTCTCTGGGACGTATTCGAGCACCAGGTTGAGGAAGACCTCGTCCTTCTTGTCGCCGTTCGAGTAGAAGAAGGCCTTGAGGTCGACGACGTTGGGGTGCTTGACAATACGCATGATCTGGAGCTCACGGTTCTTGAAACGCTTGTCCTGCAAGACCTTTTTGATGGCCACCTCGTCGCTCTCTTTGCTGGAGCCCTCGGCGGGTTCTGAGGCTTGTGGTGAGACGAGCTTTGCCTGGAAGACGACACCGAAGCTTCCGTTTCCAATGACTTTGCAGTTGGTGTAGGCGATTTCTCGCTGCTCGGCGGTCTTGCCGTCCGAGGCAAACACCTTGATCACCTTGTTGGGATCATCGAGCGCTGTGGGAGGGCGAAGAAAGGTGAGACAACGGAAGGAGGAAAAGAGCGAGAAGAAGAGTCAGCAAACGTTGTTCCCTCGAAAATTGATTTGTTTGTGCTCGATTGACCCGCTCGTCCTCCGCACCGTCCACTCTTGCGGAATGCACTCCAAGCAAGTGGAGTTCCGCAGCCGCGCCGCTACATGGCATGAGGTCCCGCACAGTAGAGATGCAGACGGAAGCAGGCTGGAGAGCTCGCAGAGGGCAAGTGCGAGAGCCGGAGCGAGTCGAAAGCAGAAGAGGGACACGTACGGTTGAGCTTGACGCCGTTGAGAGGCGCGTTAGACATGGTTGGATGTGTGAGAGAGCGTGTGAGAGGACTGACGTATCAGCAGATCACGCTTGTCGATGGGTTGATATGGGTGCAATGCTGCTTAGGCAACGCGAAGTCGAGGGTCGAGTCCGAAAGATAGCAAAACGAGTGCGGATGCACGAGGACCTGAGAGGATGCTATGCACACGAGAAGACGACGATGAGCGGTTGCTGGTAAGCCTGCAGAGGGCCGAGGACACGATCCGTATGAGGACAGGCTCGAGGGAGGGCCACGAGTGTGTTGTGCGTCTGGCGCTTCGATCGAGCAAAAAGTTTGCAGGTGCGGCGATGCGGCGATGTGGAGCTTGCAGAGGATAACCGAGTCGAACAGAGACGGGAGACGATGATGCGTGATAGGACAAGAGCGATGCGAATCCCGTATGACGCGGCGTGTAGATGGAGAGAGAAAGAGGAGATGGTGGAGCTAATAATGAACGAATGGCGATGGCGAGCAAGCGTCTTGAGCCAAAAAAGCTGAGGGGGACGCGGACCGTGGCGTGGAGCGTGGAGCGTGCAGAGTACACTGACAAAGCAGACAGCAGCAGACAGCAACGACAGCAGCCCAAAGTGGAGCTCAACTGCCGAGTCAAATTCAAGCAAAAGAGAGAGAGAGAAAGAGGGCTAAAGGCAGACGAGCAGGTCCAACTTTGACCAAAACTGGAACGGGTCAGCCTCCTTTTTTTTTTTTTTTTTTTTTTTTTTTTTTTTCCCTCCTTGTCTCTCTCTCTGTCTCTGCAAGAGCCCTAATTGGCTCGTCGTCGTTGTCCGTGCTCCCCTTCAACAACACAGGCGAGGCGAATGACTGGTCTGTCACGAGTCCCTTTTTTACTCGATTTTTTTCGAAGGAGGCTAGGCACTTGAACAGTGTTCCATCCGTCAAAGTTGGAATTCAGAAAATTCAAAACTTGCATCTGAAGTGTGGGTTGAGTTGGCAATTTCAAACACTGATTCCAGACTCTTTTCTCTCAACGCAAAAGGCTCAGCCAGCCACTCGCTCCTCAACACACTCTCTCTCTTCCTGTTGCAGGCTTGAAGTCGGTTGACATCGACAGCCATGAATCACCTCGTGCGCTCTGTCTTTCTCTCCATGTTTCGGTCGAGCTCGACTTGGCGCTTGGACCTTCTCCCTCGCGCCCGCGCGCAGATTCGAAGGTCAACCGTCGAACGTCAGAATCGCAAAGAAGGCAATGCTGGGAGGCGAGCGTTTTCGGTCATGCAACCCTTCATACTGTACACCGCGTTGAAGAATCACCGCTTTGAGAAAGAAGCAGCAGCACTTGTGCATCCCCAAGCAGCAACAGACCGAGACAGCGAGTGCATCTCACTCAACAAAAGGAGAGAAAAGGGCGAGAACCCAGCAGTTGGGCTGAGCACAAAAAGAAAACGAATTCTCCGCTTTTTTTTTTTTTTTCTCTCCTTTTGCTTCAACGAGACAGAAACTGGCCCGAGCACCATCTTGTGGCTCCATCGAGTCAACAGCAGCAGGTCAAGCCATCATCATCATCATCTCGCTCAAGTCTGCTCACGATATCAAATGGTGTGCCAGAGCATGCTCGACAAATGTCGTTGAGGATCGGCCTTCGACACCGTTGTCCGTTCGCTGTCGGCGCGCGAAACCGCACTCGTTTGGCGAAGGCGGAAAGCTGCTTCTGCCGCTCTGTCTCCACCACGTGATGCTGTTCTAATGGACACGTACCGCCGTCTTATCGTCTGCGGGTCTCTAGCGGTTGATGGCGTTCAAGTGGTGTAAAGCTGGTAGGTCGCCTGGAAGAGTGGGGCTGGCGTCTTGGCCTCGTGACCTTGCTTGCTGCAACCGAAAGCGAGGTGTTGCTTTCGGAAAAAAAGTTGGATCTGTTTGCGCGCGCGCGCGCGCGTGTCTCGCCCTATCAAACGAGTTGTCCCACTTTCGAGCTGCTTTTTTGTTCAGGCTTGGCGCTGTCGACTAATGCGACCTTGGCTGAATGGTTGGGGTGCGGTGTTCTCGAAAGGCGGATTCCGATGCCGTAGCCAGCTCACGCTGTGTGACCAGAGTCGCCGCTCACCACCGTCGAGCAGCAGAAGCACACCGACGTTTGTCGATCACACACACGCCGTACTCGTCACACCTGAATCACAGAAACATTGTTCGCTGAACATTGAAAGGCAAACACTTGACATCGTCATTTGACATCGTACCTTCGACAGGCACTGCACCGCTCGATTTGCTCCTCCCCTAGATCGAGATCTTGAGCGTCTTGATCTCGAACGGCTTAAAGTCGAGCTGGACATACGTCGAGTCCTCCTCGTCGGCGTACGTGTTGAAGGCGAGTTCCTCCTTCTTGTCCGCCTGCACGTCCTCGAGCAAGTTGGTCAGGTTGACCTCCTTCACCGGCAGCTTGATCTTGATCGTCGGCTTGGCGTGCGCACCGAGCGACTCGTACAGGCGCACGACCACGCCGAACGAGCCCGGATCCTCGGGCTTCTGGCCGTAGTACTCAAAGTCACCCTCGGCGCGCTTGATCGTGTCGATCACCACACCCGCGCGGGTCGAGTCGACGATCTCGATCGGCATGTGCAAATCCGCCGATTTCACCCCCGCGCTGCGCTCGAGCGTCGCAATGTCGATCTTCCCCTCCCGCCCGTAATCGACGTCGAAGCGGGCGTTGAACACACGCGCCACCTGCACGACCTTCGCCCGTCCCACACCGCCCACGTGCGGGTACAGCGCAAACGCAAACCGGTGCAGCCCCTCGTCCTCATGCGCATCCGGGTACGTCCCCGCCTTCAACAGCGACAGCCGCATCAACCCGCCCTCCACACTGTATCCGTACTTGGACTCCGTCAGCATACTCAGCCCGTAGTCCTCCTCCGACAGGTCGGCAAAGCGGTGGCCGCACACCTCGAACTTGGCGGCTTCCCAGCTCGTGTTGCGCGTCGTCGGCCGCTTGGTGATGCCGAACTGCGTCTCGAAGCTGGCCGTGTCGGAGCGCAGACGCGTGGGCACGTTGAAGCGCAGGAAGCGGTGTTTTTCCCACCAGTCGATCGAAGTGTCGAAGCGCAACAGCGGGCGCGCGTCCTTGTCGTCGACGAGCGGTGTGGCGGGCAGAGCATCGAGCACGATGCTGACTTGGACGGTGCTCTGGCCGAACTTGGCTTCGAGCGCAAGGCTGGCGCGCCACGGCCCCGCTTCGGCGATGCGCACGTTGGTGAACGGGATCTCCTCCTCGGTGTCGAGCGAGTACAGCTCGGTCTCCCAGTTGTCGAATTGAGGCGGGTAGTCCTCGGAAATGGCGAGTCCGGCAGTGCGACCGCCCTCGATGAGCTCGCGGTCAGCAATGCGGTCGTAGATCGACGTGATGCGACCTTTTGCCACCTTGACAGCGATGGCTGGGCTCTGCAGGAGGAAGCTGTTGTGCTCCAGCTCCACCGCCTTGACCGCCTGCGACTTGGCGAAGGACGAGTTCGCATTGTCAACGACGGTAGCGTGGCCACGACCGCTAGCGTCCTCGAGCAGCACAAGCGCGCTCTGACCTGCCTTGCACAGCTGCACCGACTGGTGAGACAGCGCGATCGCCTCTGCGCGCGGCATCTGGCCAGACAGCTGCACCTCGATCAGCTCGCGGCGGGGCACGTCCAACGTGTTGATCGCCGCGTAAGCGCTGTTGCCCGAAGCCACGACCTCCTCGCCAACTCCCAGCGCATTCAGAGCCTGGCGCCACAGCTTCTTGCCCTTGGTGGTCATGTCGGTGTACATCTCCTCGAGGTCATCGTAGACCTTGCGGATGGAACTGCCGGGCAAGCAGTCGTGGAACTGGTTGAGCAGCAGAGGCTCCCAGATAGCATCGAGCTCCTCCTTGGGATACTTGTATCCGCTCGCCTTGATCGATGCGAGCGTGGCGAGCCACTCGAGCTTCTGCATAAACGCCTCGAAGCGACGGTTCCACTGCTTGATCGAGCCGTGAGACGTGTAGACGCCGCGGTGGAACTCGAGGTAGATCTCGCCAGACCACGTCGACAGCCGGTTGCCGTTGTCGGTCACCTTGCGAACGTGCTCGAAAAAGTCTTTAGCAGAGCGACCGACGTGGACACGCGGCATGTCTTTGAAGCCGTTGTTGTTGACAGCGCGAGCACGACGCATACGCTCGATCATCTCTTCCGACGGACCTCCACCGCCATCTCCAAAGCCGTAGAGCATCAGAGCGTGCGGCTGCACCCAGAGATCCGCGTTGTTCTTGATTCCGCGTACGATCTCCTCGACGTATCCCCTCGAGTCGTAGTTGTTGACGGGGGTCATGTGAACAATGATCTGGGTGCCGTCCAAGCCGACCCACATGAGCGTGTTGTGGGGGAAACGGTTGATGTTGTTCCAGCTGAGCTTCTGGGTGAAAAAGTAGTCGCAGCCCGACTGACGAGCGAGCTGAGGGATCTGGGCGTTGTATCCGAACGTGTCGGGCAGCCAAAAGATGTCGCATCGCTTGCCGAATCGGGACAGGAAGTAGCGCTGGCCGTAGAGGAACTGACGTGCAAAAGCCTCGCCGGAAGGCATGTTGGCGTCGCACTCGACCCACGAGCCTCCGATGGGCTGGAAGCGGCCGTCCTCGACGTAGCCCTTGAGCTTGTCGAACAGCTTCGGATAGAGCGTTTCGAGCCACTGGTACTGTTGAGCGGTCGAGGCGGTGAAGCGGTGCTCTGGGAAGCGGTCCATGAGGTCGATCTGAGTCGACCACGAGCGTGCCACTTTCTGCTGAGTGGCCGAGTAGGGCCAGAGCCAGGCGCTGTCGATGTGACTGTGGCCCAGACTCCAAATTCGAACGTCCTCCCTGCCTTCGACGACGTCACGGTTGTAGATGGTCTCGATCTTGTCGTCCCAATCCTTGCCTAGGATCTCTTGAGCGAGTTCGCGGCACTTTGAGATGCTGTCGAGGTCGCCCTTGCGGAAGGTGTTCTGGATCTGGTTGGCAACCCACAAAGCTCGGTTCTGGAGCTCAGAGTCCCGGGGCAGGTTCTTGACGCAGCCCTGGAGATGCTCGAAGTCCCACATGAGCTTCCAAGCCTCGGGACGCTTGACTACAATGTCGCAAGAGGCTAGGTCAAAGTAGCGATTGGGATCGGGATCGCCAGTGCCATCGGCGGGCATACCGAACATGCCGTTGGCGGTGACTTCGATGTAGAAGGTGATGCCATTGCGATACTCGGGCTTGAGCGGGAAGTCGACTCGTCGTTTGTCGCCTCCGCCCGTGATACCTTGGAGGGGCAGGCCATCCTCGGAGTAGATCAGAGCCTCGCAGCCAGGGTCGAACTCGAGCTGAACCCACTCCTTCTTGACCCAGTCCTTGGGCACGGTGAGCTTGAGCTTGAGCCAGTGGTTGGTCCAGGACGGGCCGAACTTGATGCTCTTGTCCGCCTTGAGGTACGTCTGTCGCTTTGCCTCATCAAACGTGGGCTTGGAGCCGGCTTTTGGTGTCCAGCTCTGGATCGAGACGTACTTGGGATCGTCGGTACGAGCCTCAAAGAGGAGCGAGGCGAGGTTGTAGTCGCCAAACTGGCCTCCGACAAACTCCTCGAGACGACGCTCGTGGACGGACCGGATCAGACCAGCTCGTACGGGGCGAGGCTCGGCGCTGGCATGGGTGGGGTAGTCTGCCGACTTGGAAGTGGCCTGTGGCCGACCGTGTTGACACATTGCTGCGCTGCGATACAGCAAAGTGCTGTTGAGACACAGGAGAGGTCGACGGTAGACGGTAGACGGTCTGGTGGTCTTGAGAGAAGGAGGAGGAAGAGGAACGAGGCTCGAAAGACGACTCCTTTTAAACGAACGCTTGGACCCTCTGTCCCACACACACACTTCGCGCTGACACCCTCGACAAGCGGTGGCTTCTCACTCCTTGACGAAGTGGATCGACATTCGGTCGTGCGGCGTGCCGGCTCGCTCGAAAAAGGGCCGCTCCAGGCCTGCGGGGGCTCAGAATGCAGGGTTTGCAGCTCTTGCAGCTCGGTGGGGCCCGCACGGACCCTGAACGTCGACATTCGCGGCCAAAGCTCTTGGTTGCATGAACGAAGAACGTGCCGGCTCGAATTTTCAGTTTTGTTAGGCCGCAGAGCATTGGCAGTGAACACCTGCCTCAAGCTTCGAAGAAGAGAGCTTGCACTTCAACTCAATCTCAGACAAGCTCTGCGCCTTAAATCTCGTTCTGAGCAAATGTTTGATACGAACAGAGTTGAAATAGGGGTAAAAGCAGACCATAGACCAGAAGTCGAAAGGAGAACGAGTGTGGGGGGCGAGGGGCCTGTCTCGCTTTCAATGCCTCCTCTTGGCCCTGAGACCTAGCATTCTTCGGATGCGAGTGTCGATGCTAGTCGAGAACAAGGCGTCTTTGATGTGTTCTTTCTGTAGAGCGAGAGCGAGACAGAGCGTAACAAAAGTGTTGCACAAGCGTCAGCAAAAATGCGAACCAAAAAATCGAGGCAGAAAAGGTGGTCAAGAAATTCAAGCCTGAGACTGAACACACCTTGAGCAGCTGCTTGCGTGCATGAGCCCTTCCCTCGTTCGTCGTCGAAGGGTTATTGAGTGTTATCGCTGAGGCGGTGCAGGAGAAAGAGACGGGAGCCGCGCACAACAAGCTTCTTTATGTACTTTTCTGCTCCTGCTAGAGTTCAAGCTACCAAGAGAGCACTCTCAAGGGTCCGTCATACTCTATCATGCAATGGGTCTCATAGCCGAATGGCGAGTTGCCGAAGCATGGCTGCAACACCATCAACCGAGGGAGATCTAGACCTTCTTCACTTCAAGCCCGCTCGGCAGCTTCTGACAGCTGTCGTCAGTCGCCGGATTTGGTGGCTGTTTCTTCTCCTTGATCCTCCTCCTCCTCGTTGCGTTGAGGGGCACAAACAAACACAAAAAAGCACAGCGCGTCTTCGCAACCTGGCATCACATGGTGGAGAAAAAAAAAAAAAAAAAAAAAAAAAAAAGGGCGCCGAGAAAGGCGCTTGGGCCAGAAAATCAAACATACACAAAAAAAATAAAAAAAATCAAATCATTTTTCCTGGCCGTTCTTTTTGGAAGAAGTTGAAGTTGAACGCGATTTCATTTTCAGCCACCGCCGCTCGAGCTCGACGCGCGCACACACACACACCTGCGCAGATCCTGCTTCCTCACCACCAGATCGCTGTCACATCAGGGCACACAGCTGCGGAGCAACATGGCACCAAAATGTAGGTACAGATGTCATATCCAATCCAAAACCGAGCATCGCTGACCTCATCTCATCTCTCCTCGGTTCTGACTTCGCGACCGCAGCCTCTTCCAAGGCGGCAAAGCCAGCTTCCAAACCTGCTTCGGCAGACAAGACCAAAAAGCCAACCGCGAACGGCACCTCCTCCAAAACCAAGGCAGCCAAGGCCGAGCCATCTGCAGCTGCGAAGCGAGGAACCAAGCGAGCCAAGGAGGAAGAAGAGGAAGAGGACGAGCTTCTCGAGGATGACGCCGAAGCAAAAGATGCTGCGGCTCCGCTGCCCGACGTAAAGAAGCGAACTGTAAAGGCGCGCGCTGCTTCGACTGAGCCCGTCAGCGATGTCGACATGGCCGACGGCACCGCTCGCCCCATCAAGCGCAATCGTCGCGCTCCCACGCCAGCAGGCCCCATCAACTCGGTGCCACGACCTATTCAACCTGTGCATGCCGACGATGTGACCCAAGGCATCGCTGTCGACGTCAGCACGGGCACTCTCACCACGAGCGGCAAAGGCGAAGTGCTGCCGCGCAAGCTGTTTGTTTGGGGCTCGGGCGACGCGGGTCAGTTTGGCGTCGGTCCTCCCGAAGATGACAAGCCCAACAAGCTGAACAAGCCCAAACCTTTCGGAAACAAGGAGATCTCGATGCAGATCGACGATGGCGATTTTGGCGAAGGAGGCATCGAGGTCATCGTCGGTGGTGGTATGCATTCGGTCATCATCGACAGCCTCGGTCGCATCCTCACGTCGGGCGCCGAAGATTATGGTACACTCGGACGTAAACACCGTGGCGACTCTGGCGATGCGGAAGAGGCCTACTTCAACTTTGCCCCCGTCGAAGGCCTCTCACCCACCGGTCAGGGCATCAACCCCATCGATGGAAAGCAAGGCACGGTCGAAAAGTACCGTGCGACGCGCGTGGCCTCGGCGGACGCTGCCGGTGCTGTGCTGGATGACCAGGGTCGTCTGCGCTCTTGGGGCTACTTTAAAGATGGTGAGGGACGTGTATGCTTCGCCGACTCGGACGCGCCGGGACGCAACAGGGAGCAGTGGTATCCGATTGCCTTGCCAGGCATCGAGAACGAGACGTTTGCGGCGGTGGCAGCGGGCGAGAACCACTTCCTCGCTCTCACACTCCATGGCAAAGTGTACTCGTGGGGCACCAACACGTGCTACCAGCTCGGCCGCAGCTCGAACCCTCGCAGAGTCGCTCAGAAGTTTTCGAAAGGCGAACCTCCGAAGGAGTGCGACCTGACGCCCACGCCCATGGTCGGCCTTGCCGAGTGCAAGCGCATCTTCTGCGGCCTGACCAACGGCTTTGCGGTGGAGAAGAGCGGAAAGGTGGTCGGCTGGGGTCTGAACACCAAGGGACAGACGGGCACTGGGTTGAAGGCATCCAAGGTCGCCACTCCTCACGGCATTGCAGCGCTCAGCCCCGTGCGTCACAACGGCGCCGAGGTGGTGCAGATCGTCGGCGGCAACTTCCACACTGCCTTCCTTCTTGCCAACGGCGAGGTGTACATCTGCGGCGACAGCGACGAGGGCAAGCTGGGTCTGCCAGCCGACCACCCGGCGCTCAAAGACGCTACGCCATCCAGCCCTGTGGTGGTGCGCGAGCCCACCCTGGTGCCGTTCCCAGCGCCTCCCTCCTGGGCACCCGAGTCGGCCAAGACCAAGGACGGCAAGACCAAGATCGTCGCGCTCAGCGCCGGTATGCGTTTTACATTGGCTCTGGCAGCCGATGGCACGCTCTACTCGTGGGGCACCACGTCGGACGATGCGCTCGGCCACCCCGCTGACGAGGTGGGCGGCAACCAGAGCAAGGACACGCCGACGGCGATTGCGATGCCCGGTCAGCCCGGTGCTTGGCGCATCATGGCGGCAGCGACGGCGGGCCAGCACTCGCTGGCGATCGCTGTCAAGCCTCCGCAGGACGACTGAGTAGACAATATGTTTGAGCAATAGGACTGTAATCAGTCTCTTTCAGTGCAAGGTCGTACTTTCTTACTCGGGACAGGTTCATCGTCCTCGTTTGCGGCTGGCTCTCACAGCAGCACTTGTTCTCAAGGGATGGTGCGACTCTTGGCTACGCCCGACGCACCACCTCGAGACTCGCTGAGGCCGTCCCTCTGGTTTAGATGCAAGCGAAGCGTGGAATGCAAACCATGCAGCAGTGCAGCGATGCGTCAGCGAGTGTAGGCAAGGCTTCTACAATGGACAAATGCCAGCGTGGGGTGGCCGCCGCCAACGCACTGGGGGGCCCATCCATCTTTCTTGATATCTCACGCACATCGCACGACAGGTCTTGCTCCGACGTCTTCATCTCACCTTACCCGGCGATGTACAGGGTCACTACAGCCGGATGAGTAGCAGACCCGCATGAATGACATTGTCTTGAGAGGGTGAATAGGCGCCGGGCAACACCGGTACAAGCGCACGCGCGTGTTTCGCTCTCAGGTCGGGCGCCGATCTTTTCCTTTCCCGACGACCGAGCCTAAAACCCCAATACGTCAGTTTCAGCAGACAAGTTGAAAGCACCGTCTTCTACAACGACGACTAGCAAGTAAAGCTCGAGGCGCAGCGTGACGACTTGTATCTGACTCCGGAGCAGTCCCGGTACACTTGAGTTGCTTCTCTCCCGTGCAACGAGGCAAGCTGCTCAGGGTCGAGGAGATCATGCTTTCGAGAGGCAGGCGGGCGAAGTGGTGGATTTGGGGCTGGGAGATCCAAAAAAAAAAAAGATCAGTTTCAACCCCAACCAACTTTGACCCTGTAAAAGAACGGGCCAAAAAAGCATTTCATGCTCTCAATCCTCCACCTTTGCTCGTCACACTGCGTCTTTCAGTTTCCTTTCTTTTCTATAGATTTTTTCTGTTCTCTTTCCCCCCCGGTCCGATTTTCACAAATTTGGGATCTGTGCGGCTTTGCCCGTGTGCCGCAGCGCAGTTTCTTCGGTGCAGCGCCGCTCCTCTCTGCTGATTCACACCGACGAAGCGATGCCATCTCTCCCTCTCGCCGTCACCACCATCATCGGCTTCAACTCTAGCATTTGACTCTATCTTCTGCGCAGGGAAAAGACAAAGCGCGCACTGTAGCAGTCTTCGGCGACTAACTCACCATTCTGTCGACACTCGGCACACTGATCGCTCGTCAGCTTCGACTGGCAGGGCCTCCTCGCTCCATCTCCACCAGCTTCTCCTCACGCTACCTCAGCACGGCTTCGAAGTCACCCTTCTTCCCATCTTCGACTCTTCCCCTTCGATACACTCTACCATCAGCCAGCATGTCGACGTCATCATCAGCAGCGTCGGGCTCGCAGACGAAGCACAAGGTCGCGATCATCGGCTCGGGCAACTGGGGTTCAGCGATCGCCCGGATCGCAGGGCAAAACACGCAGCGGCACTCCGACACCTTCGAGCGCGAGGTGCAGATGTACGTGTTTGAAGAGGACTACAACGGCAAGCCGCTCTCTGCCGTGATCAACGAGACGCACGAGAACCCCAAGTACTTGCCCGGTTGCAAGCTTCCCGAGAACGTCATCGCTAACCCCTCGGTGGTGGAGGCGGCGAAGGGGGCGACGATGCTGGTGTTTGTGCTGCCGCATCAGTTTATCCGGTCGGTGTGCGGGCAGCTGCGCGGGCATGTTAGTGCGGATGCGCATGCGATTTCGATGATCAAGGGCGTCGAGGTGAAGGAGGGCAAGATCAGCATCTTTGCCGACGTGATCCAGGACGCGTTGGGGGTGAGCTGCTCGGCGCTTTCGGGGGCGAATATTGCGAACGAGGTGGCGCAGGATAAGTTTAGCGAGACGACGATCGGCCATCGTCCGGATGCGAAGGGGCACGAGAATGCAGAGCTGTTCTTCAAGCTGTTCGACACGCCGACGTTCAAGGTGGGCATTATCGAGGATGTTGCTGGCGTTAGCCTGTGCGGTGCGCTCAAGAACGTGGTTGCGATTGCGGCGGGTTTCACGGATGGGTTGGGGTGGGGCGATAATGCCAAGGCGGCCGTGATGCGCATTGGGCTCATGGAGATGAAGCGCTTCAGCGAGGAGTTTTTCGACGGCGTCAAACCGGAGACGTTTACCGAGACGTCGGCGGGCGTGGCGGATCTGATCACCACGTGTCTCGGTGGAAGGAATCGCAAGTGCGCCGAGGCGTTTGTCAAGACGGGCAAGCCGTTTGATCAGCTCGAGAAGGAGCTGCTAAACGGGCAGAAGCTGCAGGGTACCGAGACGGCTCGTGAAGTGCACGAGTTGCTGGCGGCGCGCGGCAAGGTCGACGACTATCCGTTGTTCAAGGCGGTCTACTCGATTGCGTACGAGGGCATCGACGCTCATGACTTGACAAGTCGTTTGTAGCGCGATCACTTCCAAGGGCTCGCAGGAGATGTTTTCATGGGCATTCGTTGGCGCACGACAACGTACATCTACATACTCAAAACAAAGCTGCTGTATCGATATCAAGAACGTTCTGTTTGGCAGCCTTTGCTGCTTGGTCACTCGCAATCTCATCGTACTGGTTTCAAGACTTGGCTCATGAGCTGCTGGTTTGCATCGCTGTCTGAATTGCACGACACGCCCCCAACTCGTTGATGCAAGGTGCTGGGTTGCTACATTGTGCAAGATTAGGTGCGCGATGATGACATGACACTGGTGACGCTCGCCCAGCCCGGCTCGTACTCATCATCGCTGGCGTCGAGGTCGGCAGCCGAGAGCATGGTGCCTGGCGGAGGACGTCGCAGTCGTTGAGATTGACTCTTCGTGCGCCCCATTGCGACTGCCTGCCGTGCCTTATCCGCTGCCGTTGCTGGCGGAAGCTTGCTTTGAGGAGACGAATGACCGTTGGTTTCGGATGGCGAGGATGCAGCTAGCCCCGTGACAGTCGCATTCGCGTTGGATGTGGGGGGAGACTGTGCCAGGGGAGCCTTGACAGCATCGGGACCAAGATCCTTGGCTTCGGCGACTTCGTCGCGTGGTACGAGCAAGCCCGGTCCACGCACTTGATGCGCTGCGGGATCCAACGGGTCGACGCGGCCCGAGTCTGTTCGTTCGACCTGCGCACGCTCAGGCAAAGGTCCTGAAGTCGAGTAGTCGGCGGGGGGCAAAGCGCTTTCGGTGGCAGAGGCGAGGGCAACACTCTCGAGATCGCGGTCCACAGCGGGCTCACCGTAGCCTTGGACCCAGGGCTCTTGACCGTCTTCTTTGGTGGATGACTGACTCTGAGCAGCCAAGAGCTCGCTCGTGTCGATGGGCTTGGGCACCTGTCCGGCCAAATCCGCGGGCGCAGGTGCGAGCCAGGGCTCGTCGCTGGCGGTCTTGTCCGAGTCATCCGATACTTGCAAGTCGTGCGCGCGTTGACGGATGCGTTCGACGTCGTCGGCGGATCGTCCGTGAATGCCAATCTCGATCGAAGTGTCTGGAGTCGCGTCGGCCGCTTCGAAAGCACTCATAACTTTGGAGGTTGGTTTTGGCGCTGAAGAGGGCGCCTCAGGGAATTCGGGGATGGCAGCTACAGTCGGCGCATCGGGAAGGCCAGAGCTTGCATGGATCTTTGCAAGATCGATCTCCGCGGTGGGAGTGTCGGGCAGCTTTGGCAGCGAGTCGGCGTCATCGGCGGAGGCAGTCCCGCTAGCGAGCTGCTCCTTGGCAGAGTCACCCTCATCTGCCTGTGCGGAAGGTGGTGCTTCGGGTCGGTTCCGTCCGGTGAGGACGAGGTCGTCGTCAAGGTCAGCGAAAGCGTCTCGTCCCGTGCCGTGGACAATGTTGTCCGAAACACCTCGCTGTGGCCGCGAAGATCCAAAGCTCGATGTGCGCGGCGCTCCATGGCCGAGGAATGCACCACCCGTCATCTGAGGCCGGATAGATGCTGAGCCAGGATCGCCCCATCCACCACCGGCACCAGCGCCAAGCCAGACGCCGCCGGTCATTTGTGGTCGCAAGACGCCTTCACCCCAAGCGCCTGTGCCCTTGCCTGCGCTCGCGCCGGGGAAATGAGTTCGCGCGTTGCGGATCTCGGGGTTGGGAGCAGGAGAGCCGAACGAGCTCCTGGGCATGACGGGCCGCTCGTCGCTCGACTGAAACTTTGCGATGCGTTCGCGTACTGCATTGATGCCAGAACCGCCAGAGGGAGAACGCGAGGGACTTTCGCCCGGGCTGAGCCTGCCGGAAGCGGCCGAACCTGCTGTACCTGGCGGGGAGAGATTAGCGGATCTTGCTGGATTCGACGTCTTTCTCTGTAGCGCAGCAATGCGCTCTGAAAGGCTGGCACCCGCCTTGGGCAGAGGCTGGCTTCGGTCGCTCGCCCTGTTGTCGACGATGCGAAGATGGTGAAGCAAGGGTGAGTGAATGTTCGCTCGCTACAGCGTGGCTGAGGGTACAATTCAGGAGCACTTACATGTCTGCTCAGAATCTTGCGTGATATAGAAGCGTAGTCTCCTGAAGAGCAGGGGTCGGTGCGAACGTGCTCTTGGCTAAGCGATGCCTGCCAGCAGCGAATTGGCGAAGAGTTGGTGGGCGGAAGTGAAAGCTTTTGGCCAAGGTGTGAGAACGTGTCGGCGTGGATTGCTTGTGAACAAGGCTCGTCAAGCCCAACGCAGTTCGATGTGGTCTGTCACAAGGAGAAGAGCAGAGCAGTGACAGTGGACGGTGAAAGCGTTGCAGACGATCAGGTTGAGAAGAGTTGGAAAAGAGCGAGTGTTGGAAGCTGGCTAAAAGTGTCAATTGAGCTTGCTACGCCAGCTTGGCCTTGGCGTGTTGGCGCGTGCGTGCGGCTTCTCGAAAGCTGTGCGTGCGTGTGCGTGTGTGAGAGAGCCGAGTGGGGGAAAAAAAAAAAAGGGCAGCAGCAGCTCACGGCGTCTCTTATTCAATTTCCCCATACTCGGCGAAACAGTCTAAGACTCCATACAAAGAAGGTCAACTTGTCGGCTAGCATCCGATTGCTTTGGTCATTGAGCGATCATCTGTTGAGCGAATCAGAACGACGGCGCCGACCGCAAACAGAAGAGACCGGCTATTCCGAACTAGATGACTTGAGAGAAAGTGTGCGTTCGAGAGCAGTTGCAGAGGGTGAGCAACGCATGGGATCATTTTTGGCTGCGTGCGTGCGTGACCCAAGCTTGGGGCAACAGCTGCGAGCGTGAGCGTGGACGTGGAGCTCGAGCCGAGGTTTGAATGTCACACACAATTCACGTGTGACTTCTTCTTCTGCTCCTTCTATCTTCACATTCGACGAGACTGCCACGATATTTCGCTGTCCATCGCTGACTCCAACTCAGCAAGACAGTGGTTTGAGGCCAGCAAGCTGCCATCATGTCGACGGCAAACAATGCTGAGCCTGAGCCTGCGGGCAACGGCAAGACGGAAGCATCCGACGCTACCTTGTCCGAATCACAGCAGCTGCAACGGATGGATCCCGACTCGATCTTGGCCGACGAGGCAAACCCTGAACAAGTGCTTGGCCAAGACTCTTCCACTGATGCGGCTGTCCAGCGCCTCTCCAGCAACAGTCAAGACCACGACCAGGACGACGAGGCAGCGGCTCTCAAGCGTGCCTCTGCTGCTTCTGCCATCTTCAGCCACGATCACTCGAATGCCAACAGCAATAGCTCTCGCCCACAATCTCAATCGCTCTCCACAACCGAGCAGCCAGCAAATCATGCCCAAAATGGCAAGAGCGCTCTCGCTGAAGCATCCTCGACGCAGGATCACCCCTCGGTCGAAGCTCTGCAAGCTCAGGTAAAGGACTTGACCAATCAGGTCACCGGTCTCAACGAGAAGCTCGTCAAATCCTTCAACCGCATCGCAGACCTCGAGGACGACTACTCTGAAGCCCAGGAGCGTGTCCGCAGCATGTCTACCAAGATCAAGGAGCTCGAAAAGGAGCGCGCAGAGCATCTCGATGCGCTCAACACGGGTCTACTCGTCGAAAAGGCGCACGTAAGCAGCGAGATGCAGAGGATGATGGATCGCGTCATCGAGGAGACCGCACAGCGCGGCAAAGCAGAGAGCGACAAGAGCAAGATCGAGGCTGAGCTGGACGAGCTCAGTTCCAGTCTCTTCAGCGAAGCCAACAAGATGGTCGCCGTCGAGCGTCTCTCGCGCGCCAGAGCCGAAGAAAAGAGCCGCAACATGGAGGAGCGTCTCAAGGATACTGAGGGCATCATGCTCGAGCAGCAAAAGGTGCTCGCAGATCTGCAACGCCAGGTCGAGAAGCTGCAGAGCGGTTCGGGCTCGAGGAAGAACGGCGACGATGGTGCATCCATCGCTTCGATAGACAGCGAGGCCGTCAGCTTCCATCGCCTCAAGACATCGTCCTTGGCAAGGTCCATCTCTCAACGAACAGCAATGAAAGAGCGCAAACACAAGCCCGCCGTGGATCTCGCGGCCGAAGCTCGCCTGATCATCAACATCGTCCCCTACCAAGAGTTCCGCTCCTTCATCGCTCATCTGCGCAAAACCCGCAAGCAGCTCGCCCCCTTCTACAACTACCCGCTCCCTCACCATGGCGGACGCGACTCACTCAATGGCACGCCCACTCCGCGCACTGGATCACCAGCACCCCAGCAATCCACCAACGCTTCTTCTTCCGGTACAGCTGCCGCCTCAGCCTACAGCCAGGGTCTGGGCAGTGCGGTGACCCTAAGCTCTCCGTTTGTGATTGCGGGTGTCAGCCGACATCGCGACTACCCGACTCTGCCCGCCAATGTCGAAAACTTCGTCTCTCTGCCCAGCCAGCTCTCGCTGCCGTTCATCAAGAGATCGCAAGAAGAGGACGTCGAGCCGTGTCTGCGACTCGATTTTGCTCCCGGTCTCAACTGGCTCAGCAGACGTCAGGCCAATACGGCGATTCTCGACGGCAATCTCGTAATCGAGCCCATCTTTTCGGGTAGCCAGACGATTGATGAAGATCTCATTCGTCGAGAAAATGCTCACTTGCCGCCTGCAGCTTGTGCCATGTGCGGTATCCCCGTCGTCAATGTGCCCCTGCCAGGAGGAGTTGCTGCCACCGCCTTATCTGCCGAGCAAGGCGGCAAGACGTCATTGATGCCTAGCAGCCTTGCCACTGCCACGTCGAGTTGGGCCAGCTCAGCGGCAAGCTCGCTCGGCTCCATCACCGGATCCAGCAGTGGCAGCAACTCAGGCACTATCACTCCCAAACCCTCCCGGGGTGGCCTGTTCAGCTCGTTCCGAAAGTCTTCGACTAATGTCAAAGCAGCCGCGGAGGCCGAAGCTGCTGCCGCCGCCAACAACAACAATGCAACGTCCTCTACGCCTGATGCTGATGCGCAAGCACTTGCAGCTACTCAAGGACTGTCGCTCACCCACTTGCCCGTCCCGACGCACATCTTCCGCCTCAGCGAGAGTTCGCCGACGCGGTACTTGCTCTGCCCGCACCACTGCCTTTTGCGACTGCGCGCTGCCTGTCAGTATTGGGGCTTCATTCGCAACCTCGAGCGCTCGGTTGTTCTGGAGGGCAAATTCATGAACGAGGATCAACAAATGCTGGGAGCTAGTACGTCGTCGCTCGATCTGCCCAAGGAGGTTGCGTCCACACCGCCAGCCAAGAGTGAGCAGGTCGAGACGTTGGAGAAGGCTGCTGCCGCTGCCGAGAGCGAACAGACCGCTGCTTCGACCGAGGCTGAGGAGGCAAAGGCAAGCGACGAAGCAGATGCAGCAGATGCAGCTCCGGCAGAGAAGGCTGAGGATGAAGAGACGGAGGACGCAAAGACAGAGGCAGAGAAGGTCAAGGAGAGCGCACAGGAAGAGTCGAGCGCCGACATCGCTGATGACGCTGCAGAAGATGGAGCGACTGCCGCTGAAAAAGCCGACGAGAAGGACGAGTCTGCCAGCGCCAAAGACGAATCCTCAGAAGAGGACAACAAAAAGCCGGCTGGTGACGAAGACGACTTTGCTGATGCACCTTCTTCGCCCACGACTGAAGCCAAGCCAGCGGATGCTGAAGAAAAGGCGGAAGAAGAGACTACCAAGGCGGACGATGCGCCAGCTGATGCTGCTGAAGCGTCGTCCGATGCAAAAGATGCCGAGGTCGCCGTCGCAAACGCAGACGCTGCCGCTGAGCCCAAGTCCGCTGACATGGAGCGCACAGCCACCAACACTTCCGTCTCTGCCCCACCCCTTCCCCCACGTTCCGTCGCTCGTGGCGCAGGCACTGGCTCAGCCTCACCCGCCCCGCAGATCCCACCGCGCCGCCATCCCGCAACACAGCCACCTCCACCACCTCCTCGCACTCCAACCGTCGCCACCGTCGCCCCCCCTCCGCCGCCCACCGCCATCTACCTCGACAAGCTCGACGCCGTGGAGTGGGAGGACAAGATGTGGACCGAGGTCACCAAGCTCAAGGAGGAGCTGTGGCGGGCAAGGATCGGCTTGGTCACGGAGGATGGGGCAGATGCCTGAGTTGCTTTTCGATCCGCGACAATGCTCCTGCTTGTGCTTTTCTCATGGGGACAATTCAAAGCATGCACACACACAATTTGACACAGCAGCCACAGTGACTCCGTGAACAAACATCTGAGATTGCATCCTGTCTAGAAACCTCAAATCTCCAAGCGCGCCAACATCTCATCCCCCTCCCTAACCATCTCCTCAACCTCCCGCTTCGCCCTCCTCTCGGCCTTGGCATCCGCACTCCTTCGCAAACTCTCCACGTAGCTCTGATACTTGACCAGCTCCTGCAGCAGATAGTTGCTCTTCCTCTCCCAATTCGCCAACGCTTTAGCAAAATTACCCCCCTTGGGCGAGTACAGCGCAAGCATGGGTGTGCGAAGCTCGTTGTGTAGCGTCAGCTCCGCCTCGATCGCCGCGACCTGTTTTTCGAGTCGGGCGAGCTGGCGTTCTTCCGTGAGCACCGAGGGGACGGTGGGCAGCTGTGGTACGCGCCATTCGTTGATAAAGGTGCGTTCGTGCGTGAGGTAGCCGACGTTGCTGGAGGTGTTGATCGACGCAGCGGCCGATGTGGCGGGCGTCGCGCCGCTTCGCACGCTCCTCGAATCGCCACCACTGCTCGTCGCCCGCGCCATCGTCGCCGCGCTCTTACCACCATCCAGCTCCTCCTCATACTCATCCTCACTCGCACTCCGCGGAAGCACCTTGTTCCACCCATACTCCATATTGCTCACCCCGCCCGCCAGCGGCTCCTTGGACTGGCGCGCCGCCCAGTAGTTGCACGTACTCACCCACTCGTTGATCAGCTCCTCGTGCCCGGTTTGGAAGAGGTAGACCTTGCCACCGGGCAGCGTAAGCGCAAATACGTGCGGACGCGTCTTGTTGTACCCCGGCGGCGGGAGCGCGTTGGCGAGCGAGTGGGCTAGCGGGATCTCGCCCAGACATGTTGCGTTGGACAGCCAGTTGCCGCCGCCCAGCACTGCTCCCGAGCCACCGGTCTGCCCCGCCGTGGTTGTAGAGGATCGACCTTTCGCCGCCTTGGACGCGCTCGGTCCCGTAGTACCCGAAGACGACGACGACGACCCTCCCAGCCCAAACCGGAACATGGACAGCGTGCCCTTGGACACGACCACAAACACCTCGGTCCAGTTCTTGTCCTTGGCGCGCTTGCCCGTGCTCTCCCAAAAGTACTTGCGCGTCAGCGAGCCCTCTTTAGCCCAAGGCGGACCTTGAAGCGCCAACTGGTCGTCGTCATCCTCTTCGTCCACCGGCGTCTCTGGTTTGGTAGATGCTTTCGCTAGTCCGGAAGCTGCTGCGTCTTCCTCCATCGACTCCTTGATGATCGTCTGTGTCAGCGTGCTCGCAAAACCAGGCGTGATGGAAGGCAGAGGCGACAGCATCCCATCGCGGTCACCAGTCGACAGAGACTGCGACGTTCGGCCCCATGAGTCGACGGAGCTGCGCGACGGATTGGGACTGATCGACGGATCCAACAGAGACGCATTGAGCCCGCCACCGCCCAACAGGCCCTGGATGCCGCGTATGGACCCTCGCTTGAGCGCCATCATTCGATCGCTTCCCGTGCCCATCTTCCTACGACCGCCTCCCATCGGGCTGAACGTACCGGACGGCCTTCCAGCAGCAGCAATGGTACCCGATCCTGTTTCTGGATTCGGCAGCAAGATGCGCTCGGACTTGACCGCCGCATAGATGTCTCGAAGCAGCATCTCGATCTCGGCCTCTTTGCCCCTGGACCCACTCGCAGCTGTACCTGGCCGCGAGCTGTCTTGGTGCACGGCATCCGAAGACGTTTCCAGATTCGTCACACTCGACGCCTGTTTGGACCGGTTGACAAGATAGCTGCTGATACTGTTTCGACGCTGTGCAGGGTCGGGCTTTTGCGCAACAGCGTCGGTGCTGCGCGTCAAGTCGGTGGGTGCGACACTGAAGCTGCTCCTGCTGTCGTCTCGAGCTACCAGAGTTTGCTCGTCCGTGCTGCTTTCAGCGATAGCGCCCAGCGTGTTGCGGACAAATTGCTGTCGCGTCATCCTCTCTTGCAGCTCTGCAATGTGCAGGTCCGTGTTCAGCAGAAGAATGCTGAACACGACCGAGTGAACCACATCAGCACTGCCAAACACCGAGTCCGGATTGCACTCGTAGTAGCGCTGCGAGAACGCAGCCAGAATGCGGTCGATCTGCTGCGTCTCGGCTCGCAGGAAGAGCTTGTCGCAGAGCCGGCGGAAAGCAATGTCGAGCCGCAAGCCACTGAAATCAAAGTTGGCAAAGTAGTAGCTGCGCGCTGCGCGGTTTACCAAGCCGAGACCGCCGAGCCACTCTGCGATCTTTTCGCGCTTCAAGAAGCCTGGATCTTCGTCCCAGCACTTGGTTGCCAGCTCCTTAGCAGAGGCGCTTATCGAAGGAGGCGCAGCTACCGTCTCGTTGACAGATCGCGCAGCAGACGTGTCAAAGCTCGTCCTGGCCGACGCCGGCGACGAGACGGGCGAAGGGCTCCTGTGCACCGAGGGAGTTGAAAGTAGACCACCTTTCTGCCCAGGTCGCAAGATAGACTGCTCGTCCAGCTCGACCATCTTGGGCATGGCAGACGAGTCTGCGTCGGGCGAGGCAGGTGCGGTGATGATGGTCGTGGCGCGGCCTTGCTGAACCTCGGGCGAGAGATTGATATCGTTGGTATTTGAGCGCTTGGTGACGAGCCGGATGCTCAGCTCTTGATCGTCGCCGCCATCGACATCGGCATCGACGCCCTCCTTCGCAGCTGGCGACTGATTTCGTGGCACGTCGTGCGCTGTCAGAGGCGAGTTAGCAGAGACGGTAGAATGATCATGTGAAAGTCCTTGCGATGCGATCTGATCAGAGCCCGCAAAGTTTTGTTGCTCGCTCGAGGGCGAACTGAAAGAGGTGGTCTTAGGATCTGCACTGCCGAGGCCGGCACTTTCAGCCGCCGTCTCGAAGGACCGTGCGCTGACCAAGCTGGCACCGGAATCGGTGGTGCGGCGACGCAGACTGTCAGCATGACGATCCATCGAGTCGGGCTGGCTGTGGCGAGGCGAGGTGACTTGCTGTGGCGAGTCAACAGCGGGCGGCGAGCTCGGTAGAGTCGGTTTACGGCGAAGATTGGTAGGTTGAAGAGGGAGAGGTTTCATAGTCGGCTGCAGTGTGCCATTTGTCGTAGACTTGGCCGACTCGACGTTGGAATCCTGCTGCACTCGTGGGCTCGGCGTGCCGGCATGAATTCCGAGTCCAGCCATTTTGATGCCGTCGGGCCCTCGTGTAGAATCTAGAGTTGCTGATGTATTGGGATGAGACGATGCAGAAACTGATCGCGAGGCGAGAGGAGCTGGAGCTTCGACCATTTCAAAGCTGCTACTAGACGCGATCTCCGGCTCGTCTAAGAAGCTGCCCGATCTTTCCTTGTAATGGCGGATGCCGAGGTCCGGCAGCTGCGGTGATGGGCCCCACGACTGATTTGGCGTCGGCACGTCGGGCTTCTCGGAGATCTGAACCTCCTGAATCGGCGCTTCCTTCCACGCATCATCCATATGAGACGACAGCTGCTGCACAGCCAGACGGATAGCGCCCGTTGAATCGCTGGAACCGAGCGACTTGTTCCGCACGTGTTCGTGTCCCTGTGAGCTCGAGCGCTGCGGCAAGGCGTATCTGTCGGCGATGCCCCACTCTGTCACAGCGGCTGGTGCGGAAGGGACTCGCAGAGCAGGTTCGCTCATGGGCGCGAGCTGCTGTGTCTCGGTCGAAACACCTGCGTCCGGTTCTGACAGGACTTTCTCGACAGCGGCCGGCGTCGCAGCAGTGTGCGAGTTTGAGCTGGCAGAAGGCTGCATGAATCGTTCTGGGATGCTCGGCACGGCGACCATGTCGGTCGATGCGAGCTGCCCATTCTTGGCGATGCTGCCAGTGGCAGAAGAGCTAGCGAAACTCGCGACACTGGCCTTGCTCTCCCTGCGTCCGAGCGATCCTGCGCCAACGGCCACGTCGCCAGCGCCGCTCCGACCCAACGACGTGGCCGAGGGATTCGATCCAGACGAATACGTGGAACTGGACTTGGCCGGCTGGGCACGCAACCTGCGGAGGAAGCCGCTTGTCTTCTTCATGCGTTGACGGAAGGAGCCCGTGTTGGCAGATTGATTCTTGCCGTTTTGACTGGCGGGAACCGAGTTGACCTCTTGTTCGAGTCCGACGCTGCTGTTGAGCCGCGGACGCGCTCGCACAGTCCCATAGGCAGAATTGGCGTCAGCTGGAAGCATAAAGCCGGGCATGGCCGACATTGGTGCGGTCTGGCGGCGTTTCGAGGAGGGTGAAGGGGCAGCGGGGGAGGCAGTGGTGTGACGCTGGAGTGAGGTGGTTCTGTCGGGCGATGTGGGCACCTGCTGCTGCTGCTGCTGCCTTGCGTTGTTGCGAGCGTGTCCCGACACGGAGCCGGCGGGCGTGCCAGATGGAGTGGATGACTGCGGCTTTCTTTGGGGAGACTGAAAGAGGTCGACATGCGGAGGTCGGGGCGTGGTGTCAATAGCCTGCTGCTGCTCGTGGTTGTCGTCGTCGACTTGATCCAGTTCGTCGTCGTCGAGGTTGGTGCTGAGTGAAGACGTGGAAGACTGCTGTCTTTGACGCTCGACAATGACTCGATTGTTGTTCGACGACGAGCTAGGCAACAGTTGCTGTGCTGTGGCTCTACGGATTTCGTCGGTGTCGAGGACGACCTTTGTCGAGTCTCTCAGCACGTAGGTCTCATCAGAGGCGAGCAAGGCTTCAAAGTCTCTACCTATGCGCGAGGGAGTGGGTGGCTTCTTGGGTGAAGTGTAACGACGGCTGCTGGATGCGCTTGCAATGGATGGACGAGCAGGTGTATCGGCGGTGGCGGAAAAGAAGGAAGCGGTGGTGCTGGCAGTATCTGGACGGTACTTGTAGAGTGAACGGCCGTTGTGAGGACCTGCGAGGTTGTCGTCGTTGTTGGCACGCACGGCCCCCCTCTTGATGCCCAGGTCGCGTGGGGCTAGTGAATGCGAATGCAAAGATGCAGCAGCAGCAACATTGTTCGTCGTCGATGATGATGGAGGTGGTGACACTGAAGCAATGCTGCTCTGTCGTGGATATGAGGGGATCTCGGAATGGTCGCTGGCGATGGAAGCTGGTTGCGAGGAAGAAGCATCCTCGCGGTCATCGAGGACATGCTTGATTGAAGAAGACATGGCGTCGTCGCAAATGAAGCGAAGCCGAGATTGAGATCAACGATGCAGTGCAGCCACACTGAGCCGAAGCATCAAAGTGACTCGAGCGGTGGGGACGCTGGTGCAGCTGGCGCTGCTGCTGCTGCAGTGTGGCTTGGAGGTGGGCTGAGCGCTTCTGGCTAACTTAACTTGCAGCCGTTTGAACGCAGATCGGCTTGAGTTGCGAAATTACTCAGCTGCAGGCGTGCGTGCTGCTGCGCGAGATGATTGTTGCGTGGATTGATGTGTGAAGAGAAGGGAAGTGCGTGTCTTTCGAAAGAGAAGGAGATGATCAGATGATTGACACATGTGGAGAAGAAGGAGAAGGTCTGTGTGTGTCTTTGTCGCGGATTTCTCGCCAAAAGAGTCACACGCTCGAGCGGGACAGCCGAGAGAGCGGAGAGAGCGCAAGAGAGAGAGAGAGAGAGAGAGAGAGAGGGAGAGAGAGAGCAAGCGCGTCTTCGAGTCGGAACAACCTTAAATTCTG
>JALCCG010000113.1:0-38192 GCA_023212695.1 Sporisorium sorghi | reverse complement strand
AGAGAGAGAGAGAGAGAGAGAGAGAGAGGGAGAGAGAGAGCAAGCGCGTCTTCGAGTCGGAACAACCTTAAATTCTGTCAACGAGCACTTCATTTCGCATTTACTCCCTTCCGAAAGTCTATCCTGCTCTGTCATCTCCTCTCTGCGCAACATGCTGTCTTGTCTTTCTTCCTTCCTCAACCTCGAATTGCGCAATGAACAGTTTCCAGCCGCAGCCGCAGCAGCAGCAGCAGGCTGAGTCTTCTTTGGCGCAAAATGCGCAGTTGCGGGTCAGAGCAATGGCTTCTCTGTCCCGCAGCGCCTCTGCTCATACTTAAGGTTGCCCCTCCTGCCTCTTCGTCTTGCCCTCCTTCAACCACTTTCTCCGCTTCCGCATCCAACCTTTCTCACACTCATCTTCTCTGTACACTACTATAAGCTACTCTCACGTCTCTCCGCTGCCACCTGCTCGTACTTTCGCGCTGGGCAGTAGCGCCCACCTTCAAAATGGCGAGGAAAAAGATTCGACTTCACACCTGTCCCGGCACACCTCGCGGTGCTGGTGAAGCATCTACCTCCGACTCCGCTAGGCCCCTCCAAGTTCCTGCTGCCCCTTCGCTGTCCCAGCCGCAGCGCCGCGCCTTGGCGCGCCAGCAGATCATCGAGCGCCACCTCATGCCATGCACCAGATGCAAGATGGCCACGCGCGAGTGCACCTGTGCCGAGCCCGGGGCGTCCCAGCTCAAGTGTATGACGTGTATCATAAAGACAAGGGTGAAGCCGGAGTGCGAGCACAAGGAGTGGCTCAAGGCGTCCCGCGTCACGGAGTGGGCGATTTTGACGCAGAACGGCACTTCGATGGCGGTTGCAGATTGCATTGTGTTCGGGCACCTGACGGTGTTTGGGCATCCGGAGCATGATCGCGTGCGGGATTACTCGGAGGCGAGTGTGGCGATTAGGCAGCAATACTGTCGGCCCGACTTTTGGGATGGACTTTTGCCGGTGGTGGCGCGTGCGTCGTTGCCTCGTGCTGAGAGCGTGGCGTCCGAGGAGGTTCGTCTGCCTAGCCGTCACGCTGAGGCTCCAAGACTGAGGTCGACGGGGTCCTCGAGTCTAACATCGCTGCCTCGCGATAGCCCGCAGCTCGAAAACGAGGGAAGCTCCACCGTCGACAGCCACCAGCGAGAGCATATCGATAACCAGCGTGGCACCATCAACAATGACCAGCAAGAGCAGATCGATGACCAGCGCAGCGCTGTCAACAACGACCAGCGACAGAATACCGACGGCCAGCGCGGCTCGATTGCACCGTCCCCTCGCTCTCCTCGTGCATCTCGTTCTCCTCGAGCACCTCCCCGCACCCCATCGCCTGACCCCGAACCCGAGGAACGCGTCTACAAACGCAGGCGCAGCTCCAGCGTGTCGCTCCTTTCCCCGCCACCCCTCGCCCTCAACCCGCACTCGTACTTCCCGCACCTCCCACTCTCCGACGCCCACTACGCGCGCCAATCGCACCAGGCGTACAAAGACTTCTTCACGCACTACGCCGCGCATCACACTGCCCGTACTGGCGAGGCGCGCGAGGCGGCGCTCACGGTGGTGGTGGAGAGCTTTCTCAACCGGATGCACTGGATCAACGGTGGGGAGGAGGGCGGGTTTACGGGTGTGTTTGGCGTTGGGTTGGGCAGGAGGCGTTGATGGGACGAGCGAGGCGGATGTATGCATCGTCGACGAGGTCAGCGCAAGGAGCAAACGCGGGAAGAAGGTGGCAATGCTCTGCGTAATTTTGGAGCAGCAACAGGATCACAGTGGAGCATGGCGGGAGGGTAGGGCCTCAGCGAAGGACGTCCTAAACGCCGGTGCTCGATGGGTGGACGATGTCGCAAGTGGTATTGGCGGAGGTGCGCGGGTGTCCTCCTTCGACAACGCCAACGTCAGAAAGCTGTCGAAATGCGAGCCACGGGAATGTTTACGCGCAAGCTGTGCGATTCTCGGTCGACGAAGCTGGAGCCCGGAGCTCGGAGCTGGGGTGACGATCGAAGCGATGAACGTCGAGTACCGCTCACCAGGAAGACGATGTGGCTCTCAGCACTCAGGGGACGCTGGTATGTGGACGTCGCTCAACAGGAAATCAACGCAGAATCAAGCTGCATCGCCACACGTCTCACACCCTCACACCGTCACTCAATGCTCGCGAAACAAGTCACGCGAAGTGGTATCACAACCTAAAAATTCAATGCAAAGTGGAAAAACAAACTTGGCGCCGTCCTAGCGCTGCTCCTCCTTGACCCTTCCCTCCGACTTCACGCTAGTCCCCTCCTCTGGATTCAACAACGCCGTAAACCCAGCCCGGAGGTTGGACGTCGTGCTCGCGCTCGTGGCGCTCCTAGGCCTCCGTCCGCGGCTGACCATGGTCACCGTTCTGTCCGCGTCGTCGTCGCTGTTGAACTCTGCATCGGCTCTACTGCGCAGGCTCGGGGGGGCGTCGTGTTCCGACTTGACCTTGCCTGCTGCCGAGGAGGGGGGATCGTCGTCGTGCAGCAGCTCGTCCTCTTCTTCTTCCTCGGCGGACGACTCGGACAGGTGGTGCTGGTGCGGGTGATCGCGCATCTGTGTGAAGCGGCGCGGTGAGCCAGACATGGCGGCGTAGGGTTCAGAAGCGGGTGCGGGACGCTCGTACTCGCGGTCGCGGTAGCCGGGCGGGGGCATGTCGGCGCGTCTCATTTCGGTCCAGGTGTTCATGCTGCGCGAGCCGGGCTCGTAGGCGGAGCGCGAGAGCGGTGGGTGGTCTTTGCCGTGCATGTGCATCTGCATGTGCATGTGCATCTGCGGAGGCATGGCGCCCGGCGGCGGTGGTGGTTGGGGGTGGTAGTGGGACATGGCGTATGCGTGGACGGGGGCGTGCGCGGGTCCTGGTCCATGTCCGGGTCCGGGTCCATACCCCGGGTGTGCTGGGTGCCATCCACCGCTGCCTCCCGCAATCGGGCTCATCCTAGCTCCAGACGACGCAGCGGGAGGAGGATGCGGCCCTCGAGCCCAGTACCCCTCATCACCGCGACTCGGACCTTGCCCCTGCCCTGGCTGCTGCTGCTGACGCGACGCGTCGAGCTCCGATTGATCGCCGCCAGGTGCGTGGCACTTCTGATGTCGTCGCAGATTCGATTGTACACTGAACGAACGTCCGCAGCCGGGCTCGTTGCACACAAACGGCTTCTCGCCCGTGTGAGAGTGGTGGTGGATCTTGAGACTCGACGGGCGTGAGAAGCGCTTGCCGCACCATGCGCACTCGTACTTGGCCTGCCCAGAGGCGATGGTGCCCGGCGTAGTGGGCGCTGCACGCATCCCACCGAAATTGCCGCCGTGCTGAGCCGAAATGATGCCGTCGGGAACACTGGCAAGCCCCTGTCCACGCATCATTTGGGCCTGGAATGCGTTGCGTTGCGCCTCGGCCGCTTCCGAAGGCATCGGTCGTCGTGGGAACACCCATCCAGCACCACCGGGGCGCAGCGCCTCGTCGCCAGCCCCACGCCCTCGCCTGGGATGGAACGAATCAAACGCACCACCAGCAGCACCTCCTCCTGGCGGTGGAGGTGGACCACCTCGATCAAATGGCGGCGCACCCAGCCCCGGCGCAGGCATTCCCGGCGGACCGTGGTGCATCGGCACGTTTGGGTCAAAAGGCTCTTGGCCCGACATGGAGTGCGACTTGGGTCGGTGTGCTCGAACCGCGCTGGAATTCTCGTAAAGCTCCATGGGCAGCGGCACGCGCTCCTGCATCGACATGCTGTGCTTGTGCGAGTACATGCGACCGCCGCCTTGAGGATCGTCGCCCCTCTGCTGACCCATGCGGAGAAGCTCGGACGCAGCCTCGAGCCTCTGCTTCCTCGCCGGATCCTCAGTGTTCGTCAAGGGAGCGATGGGCCGATCTGCGTGTGTCAATGTACGGGCGCGAGGTCGACTGGAAGAGCCAGGCAAGTTGGCAGAGGACCCAGGCGTGCGCATGGATCGGTGGCGCGACAGATTCGAAAAATGCTGTTCGGGCGAATAGCGAGAGGGCTCGCCTGGTGGAAAGTGCGACGATTCGCGAAATGGCGGAAGTAACGAAGCTGAAGGACGATCGGTGCCCGTCATCTTATAAGCGGCCTCGCCCGACTCGAGCGTCGACGATCGGCTGTGCCAGCTGGTGCGTGGACTTGTGCTGTCCGAAGGAGCACTAGCAGCTCCCCATCCTTCGTGCGGTACGCTCTCTTCTGACGTTTGCGTCGAGGGCACATAACCAGGTGGCAGCATGGGTGCGGGATCGGAGGAAGTCGAGATGTGCGAAAAGAGCGTGGAGAGCGAGCCAGAGGAAGACGAGGCAGGACGATGGCCGCTGCGTCGTTGCGATCCCGAATGCATGTCGGAAGCTGGACCATCGCCGTCGAGAGGCAATCTGCGCGAGGGTGGAGAGAGGATGAGTCCCTTGAGCGCCTGCGCCTGGCGAGATCGCGAGTCGGCTCCACGTCTGGGGCCTGCATCTTCGGGGCTGAAGGGGTGCGCGGCTACGCCAGCACGACGAGGCGGTGTGCTGGGCACAAGAGGCCCACTGCGACCATATGAGCCGGAAGCGTTGGAAGAATGTCGGGTACGGATGGGCCCAAGCGAGGAAGAGCTGAAGCTATGCGAGAGGCCGGACTGAAACTCGGAAAAGCTGCTGGTGCTAGCATGGCTGCGGTGGCCGCGGTGTTCGAGAGATTGGGATCGTGCTGAGATGGCAGTCGCTGGCGAGCTCGGTGTCGCGGTTCCAAGAGAAGAATGGCCGTCGTCGGATAACGCATCAGCTCGTCGAACCGAGGCGAGGGGCTCCTTTCGCTCGATGCCAAAGAGGTTCTTGATGCTCGGTAGGCTGGTGGAAGGCTCCACACCGCTGTGCCCCGTACGCTTCGATGCTGTCGCTGCTGTTGAGGGTTCCGAGTCGACGTCCATGTCGCGGTGCTCCACGCCTTCACTCGATTCGGACACAGAGTCGGCGACCGAGCGGGGTATGGAAGCAGCACGCACAGAGCCACTTGTGCTGCTGGCGCTGCTGGCGCCGGGGAAGGGGATCCCCGTTCTGGCGCCGCTCGGGCCCATAGCTCTCTGTGTGGATAGAATGGTGTAAGGCGACGCTGGCCAGCCTACCTGGCTCAGCAGATGGAGCCTCTGTGTGTGGGATCAGCGCAACAGCTGCACCTTGGTTAGCGGTAAAGATGGTGCAAAAGAGGGTGGTTGGAAGCGGCAAGGGTCAAGGCGAAAGAAGCGCCTGTCTCGCCCTGTCTGTCGACGATAGCAGTTGGGGAGGATTGCTTGACAGGGTGGCGCTGCAGAAGCGGAAAGTTGCCTGCTAAGGGATGCGAAGATGATCAGATGCCTGCGTGAGAGCGACGAGACATCTGTGGTGGTGGTGACTGAAAGAGGGATGTCGGAGGTCGCCACAGTAGAGAAAAGTCACCGGGTGGATATATAGACGGGTGCAGACGTCCGAGCGGAGACCTGCAAAGAGGGAGCTGCTGTGCGGCAAGCGCTGAGCGGTGTCGATACGCGGCGGTGGGAACGGTGGCTGAGACAACGGAAGCAGTTGGGCAGCAAAGGGCACAGCAGGCGAAAAGTCGGTAGAGCAAGAGCGTGTGCGCTTGGGTTGGGGTTGGCTGGCTGGCTAGAATGAAGTCTGAAGAGAGAGAGAGAGCTCAGCGCTTTGCTCTCAAAGGATTGAGAGAGAATGGTGGGTTGATTGTCGACGAAGCTGAGTTAGAGGCTCGAGGGCGGTGTGATGCGATGCAGGCTGTGCGTTGACATGGAAGCGTTGAGAGTCAACACCGAAAAAATGCTAGGCTGGAGTGGCGAGCGTGGGTAAAAAGGCAAGATGGCGGGATGCGGTTTCCGGTGTTTGTGAAAGCGGTTCAAAAAAAGGTCGCCACGGGTGTTGCTACGCAATGGTCGCCGACGAGGTGAAGTAGGTTACTAGGTCAAGACAAGCCGAAGCCGACTGCAGAGGGTGAGAGTGAGGGATGATCGCGCGAGTCGCCGTGCTGGCTGATCCGGTGGCAGCGAAATGAAAGGTCAGCGGTCGGGGTCTGCAAGTACCGGCAACGGCGGGTGGGGACGAGTTGGTCGAAAGCGGCGTAACGAGGTGAAGCAGAAAAAAAGGGGCGGTGATCGAAAGTGGTGGAGAGACGGTGGGGGTGAGAGAGAGAGTTCCGGGAAATGAAGGACAAGATGATGGAGGCGGTGGTGATTGTTTGACTGTCAAAGGAATGGTGGGGACGTGGGAGTGGGAGTTGGCGGAGGAGGAGGAGGAGGAGGAGGAGGAGGGAGCAGCAGCCAAGTGTCAGCAGCGGAGGAGGCAGGCGAGCAAGTAACGCCGGGCAGCGAGCAAAGGGCGATTTCGAGCAAGTTGAGGGCTGAGCGATTTGGAATTGATCTGCAGCAGCGAGAGCAGCAGCACGAAAGAGAGGGTCTCGATGCTCGAGTGTGACACGATCCACAAGTCGCAGCTCTGCTCTGCCACACGTAATGCCAACGGCGCGAGAAAATTATTTTTTTTTTAAGAAAAAGAAAAAAAAAAAAAAAAAAAAAAAAAAAAAAAAAAAAAAAAAAAAAAAAAAAAAAAAAATATAAAAAAAAAAAAAAAAAAAAAAAAAAAAAAAAAAAAAAAAAAAAAAAAAAAAAAAAAAAAAAAAAAAAAAAAAAAAAGAGAAATTTGTTTTCTAGACCACCTCCTCCTATGCGCAAACAGCAACAGACAGCAGCGTCAGACTCGACTGCGCCTACCTCGTGCTCACAGTGGGACAGACAGACAGGGTGGCAATGGGGAGCAGCACTGCCTCGCTGTCTGATCTTCAAGAGCATGCCGATGTGTTTTTTCAGTGTGCTGTGCTGCCGGTTGGCTTTCGCATCGTCTTAGGTCAGAAGCACTTCCCTCGACATTACCACCCGGGGAAAAGGATGAGCGAACCCGAGGTGGCGGTCGTTGCCAGATTCTCTGTCCATATATAGCTCTTCCCGAAAAGGCGACTTTCCCGATTCCAACCGGGTTAGGCGACAGGCAGGAACGAGATAGAGACGATTGCAGCAACTTTCTCCGACGAGCTAAACGCAAAGAACGCACTCGACAAGGCCCTCGCTTCGCTTGTCTCGGATTTTCCACGACGGTCGTCGATCTGCGAAGGCTCCGCTGCCGCCATGCGAACAAGCACAAGGAGCGCGCCGCGCGGAAAAAAAGACAATTGAGCAGAAAAGCGAGCGAGGGGGCTCTGCGAGGAGGGCGTTCGACGCGCTGGGCTGAGCCAGGCTGGTTCAAGGGCTGAGCGCCGTTGGCTGTGTTACGGGCACACACCGACACAAATAAGGAAAAAAAAAAAAAAAGAAAAAAAAAAAAAGCAAGCCCAGCCAGCATTCCAACGGTAAGAGCAGGAGAGGAAGGTAAAATTCCTTTTCTGATCTCCCTTTTTTTTCCGGTCTCGAATACGCGGTCAGCAGCGGGATCGACCAACCGACCCTCATCACCTAAAAATACATTTTACCGAAAAAAAACGATAGCTGAGGTATCTGCTCGCTATCAGGCTCTAGGTTTGCTGTGAGCAACGCTGAATAACCCAGATCATCTGCAAACATTGCATCTGATGTTCACTTTGCCGTAGTGCGCATTATGACCTCGTGGTGTGTGTGCCTGCGGAGTGTCATTTGTTTGTTGCCTGCGCCGTGGCTGCAAAGACGATGAGCTGGCAGTAGCAGAGGGAGTGCGGGCCGAGAAGACGGCTTTTTTCTCTCTATTTTTTTGCGAAAATGCGATTTTCTGTCAAGACGCCGAGATTGCCCAACAGGGGTCGCGACGAGACACCGAGCCAGCAGAGAGACGATCTGCTCACAGCCACGCTTTTGGGGAATCTGGGTCTGCAAACGAACGAGGTTCGCTTCCGCAGCGTCGCGTCGATTGGGTGTCGACGTCGGCTCCAACTTACTGCACCAAGCGAGCTCGCCACACGGTGTAGGGCACTTGGACAGCTTCGCCGGCAGAGTGGCTGGTTGCGACCCTGCATGCGCCCCGATTGCTTGGTCGAGCGGGCGTGCAGTATCCTCAGATCGTTCCAGGAGGTCCATCCTTGGCAAGAGCGAGCTGCAGCGGGTGCGAGAGACAAGCTCGGTCTCAGCTATCAGCACAGGGGCAGAGACACGGGAGCAGCCGAAGCAGATCATCTAAGCGCGCGAATCCAAGTTCCAAGCATGGGCACAGAGAGAGGGGCTTTTGCTTGGCCCGATTCAGCCTGAAACCAGATGCTGCCCGCTGCAAGTCTCTCTCTGCCTGGTACAGCGCGTTCTGTAGATGTGAGACGAGACAGCCAGTCGAACTTGTCGAGCCTGTCTCGCAACCGCCAATGGGATCTGGTGTCTGTCGCCCGGCATCTGCCGCTTGTCCAGCGAGATTCGACCTGTCTCAACACTGGTCTGAGCCCATTGTAACTTCCACAAAGGCGCCTACATTCCCGATTAGGAAGCTGCGCATCTCGTCCGGCCGTTGCTTGCGTGTGAATGCCAGAGGAATCGGTCTCGGAGGCAGCGACAGAAACGGGAGCAGCGTCCACACTGCCGACCAGACACAGCGATCTGCATTCAGCAAGCACGTCGACGATCCGGATCGCCACACCCTCACCGAAACCGTCACCGGAATGACCACCTCCACCACCTTTGCTCGTCATCACCGCGTGCCATACAAATCGAGCCGGGTGAGCATGACACGCGGTGATGCAATCCTCTCTCCAAAACTAAGAAGTCTCGTCGGAGCCTGGAAAAATGGAACCGCAAAGTTGACAGCTCTCTCTCCCTCTGCGTGTGTGTGTCGCGCGGAGATCATAAAATTATAAAAATTCTCCAGAAAAATCCGCAATGTGAGACATTCATCAGCAGATCTGCCTTGCTTCTTGCCTAGCCGAGGAGAGGGATTCCATGGCGAGAGCAAAGAGAGGAATGCGAGCGAAAATTGCCAATGTGTTAGGTCGCCTGCGGAGAAATGATGCCGGCGCTGCGCTCGACTCTGGTGTCCCGACGCAGAGTGGAAGAAGGATCGGCACGCTTCGGCATCTGCCCAAGGTCATGCTTTTCGTTTTGGTGGTGACGATGCACGTGCATCGCGCTGATCCTGAAACCCGCTCGTCATTGCGATGATCACGGCCAACCCAAACGATCACGTCACGAACCAGCTTCACAATGCTTTTGTCAAGTCCACACTCCAATCCACGGTACCACGCTCGCTCGCTTGTCGGCGTCTTACACTGGCTCTGCTTTGCCACTGCCCCATCAGCGTGCGAATTCGCGTACTTTAGTTGTCATCGTCGCTTCATCCACTCGCCTAGGCCCTTGACCGAAAGTCGCATCAGCTACTCGTCGTGCAGTTGCGTGCGTTGCCCTCCGTTTTTTTTTTTTTTTTTTTTTTTTTGGCGCCTAGGCGAGCTGTCAAAAGCCGAGGCAGCCCTACGAGGCCCGCTCTCGCTTATCGCCGTCGGGCAAACACACGCACCGGCCATCATCGCGTCCGGCTCGTGCTTCACTGCTCACGGGCAATGCTGCACAGACTCGTCGACGCTGGGTCGAGTGTTCCATTGCGCATCATCGCACGCGATGTATGAGGTGCGTTCGTCTCACTGACCAGCTCCCGTGGTGGAGTCCGAATCGCTCTCGTCCTCGCCGTACACCACGAGCGCTGTACCTGTCGTACCCGTACCGCTGCCTCCCGCGCGCTCGTAGCGCTGCTCCGCCTCATCCTGCTGCCGCGTCGCCGCGTCGCGCGCGCCCTGCGGCGTCTTATCCCGCGTAGCCAGCGCCGAGGACGGCGTCATCGGCTTGGACTGCGTGCTGCTTCTGCCGCTGCGGCCATTGTCGCCCGCACGACGGCTGCTGCGCGGTGTCGAGCTCGAGCCTGCATCAACCGCGGTCGGCGATCTGGGCTCGGACGACGGCTTCCCGGAGGAGGAAGGTGCGGCGTCGAGGCGGAAGTCCGCGCTGAGCAGGTGTCGCTCGCTGATCGCTTTCGGCGGCTGCGGCGGTCCCTGCAGGCCGAACCGGTCGGGGCTGTTGAGCAGCGAGCTCGGGTGAGAGTCGGCGTTGTTCTGTCCCTCGCTCGACTTGGACCCGAACGCATTGGTAATCGAGGTGAACCGCGGCAACGACGAGCCCAGCAGCGACGGCGTCGACGACGACGCGCCCGTGCTGCGCCGCCCACCACCGCCGCTGCCGCCGTTGGCGTGGCGCGGCGTGCTCTGCCCCGATCGCCGGCGCACGTGTGCGTGCCCACCGCCATCGCCGTGCATGTTGGGGCTGTTGCTGCGCGTCACCGCCGTGCTCGTGTCGTCGATATCGAACTTTTCCGCATCCTCGTCGTCGTCGTTATCCTGTCCCTTTGACCCATCGTCATTTTCGTCGCTGTCATCTTCATCGTCATCATCGTCATCGCTGCTGTCCGCTTCCCCGCGTCGACCGTGCTTGGCAAACATCTTGCTCGGAGAAGCCGCTGACGATGACGACGACGCGTCCTTGCCCTTGTTGTCGCCCCCGTTGCCCGAATCCGCCTCGGCGCCTTCCTCGACCACGACAAACGACTTTTGCCGCTGACGTTCGTTCCACTTGAGCGTGCGCGAGATGCTCGAGAACCAATCGGTCGACTGATTTTCGGCGCACACGGTGGGGAAAGGATATCGACTGGCAGTCACCTTGATGTGATCGCCCTGCTTGAGCTCGACACGCCCGCGGCCGTCGAAACTGGCCCAAGCGGTGCTTCTCGAGTTGTACGGCACGGCGATGCGCAGCTCCATGCTGTCCGGCAGCAGCATGGGGCGGAACGACAGCGTGTGTGGGCAGATGGGCGTGATGAGGATGGCTGGGATTTCGGGGTGTACCAGACTGCCGCCGGCCGAGAGCGAGTAGGCGGTCGAGCCGGTGGGCGTTGAGATGCAGAGGCCGTCGGCTTGCGCGGTCGTCATGTGGTGCTCGTCGCCGAACACCTCCAGCAGACTGACGTACGGGCTGGGACCTCGGTCGACGACCAAGTCGTTGAGCACCTCGAACGTCTCCACGGGCCGTGTGCTGAAACACATGATCTCCTTGTCACGGCACTTTTTGCCCTTCTTGCCCTTTCTGCTCGACTGTTTCTCCATCGAGGGCAGCACCACTTCGTCATCTGGGCGCAGATCTGAGCGCCGTTGATGACTCGAGTCAGGGTTAGGCGATTCGATGGCGTCCCAGCCACAGTTCTTGACCGAGTTGAGGATGATCTCGCCCGTCTTGCCGGACTTGATGGCCTGGCGACGATGTCGGTCCGCCGAGCTGGACGAAGGCAGCGTGGCGCGATAGACAGTCGCGGTGAAGCGCATGCGAAGATTGACGCGGATGCCATCGTCGAGGGCAGACTTCATAATGTCCTTGTACGCCTTGAAATCAAAGTTGGTCAAGAAGCCGAGCGAGCCGAGTGCAAACGGCAGAACGGGCGGCACAATGCGCTGGAAGAGCCAGGAGCAGAAGAGTACGGTACCATCACCGCCAAGCGTAACGACAAAGTCAAAGAGATGAGGCGAGCGCGAGCACATGTCGGCGTTCCAGAAGCGCAGCTGGTTGCCGCCCTCTGCTCTGTTGAAGGCGCCATTGCTGTCAGGCGCTGATGCAGCCGAGGAGCAGAAGGATGACGACATGCTGGGCGTGCGCTTGGGTGGACGCGAGTCGAACAGCTGCGGATAGTCTCTGCGGATACCGTCGGCGTCGAAACGCTTGGACTGGCGAAGCTGCGAGTCGACATAGACGATGAGCCCCGTGTCCTTGCCGTTGCGCGGCGTGGTCATGAGCCAAAGGGCAAGTTCGCGGGTGAGCTTGATGAGGTGATTGTCGCGAGCCTTTGTGATGATCATGACGGAGTGGATTGTGGACTTGACGCGGGCACGACCGAGCTGCTTGCTCATCTCTCGCACACCCACGGCGGTCTCTGCGAGCTGGCGAGTAAGCGATCGCACCTTGTCCGAGTCTTCCTCGTCGGTGGAATAGGAGTACGAAGAGCCGTAGGAGTCCTGGTCCGACAGAGGTTGATGCGCAACGTTATCGGCGTCTCTGTCGTCGTCATCATCGCCGTCGTCATCGTCCGAGCTGGTGCGAATACGGACACGAGCTGATGTGCGTTCTGTGCTTCGTCCTGCGTTAGTTGAAGTTGTATCTGAATTTGAAGTGCTGTCTTCAGCAGCCAGAGATTGTGATCTGTCGATGGGAATGGCGGTGCTGGATTGACCCGACGCCGAGTTTGATTGAGCATGCTCGGGGATCGGCTGTGCTCTAAGACGTTGAGGCTGAGGCGAAGCGTCGTCGTCAGCTGAAAAAGCGTCGCTTTGTGATTGATATCGAGGGTTCTTTGGACGATGGCCGCGCTGCCGGCTGAGCTGACGTCGCTGCTTCTTGAGACTCTCGCCAAGTGCTACACCACGATCAAGGTAAGAGTGAACAAAGCAGGGCGAGTTGAGTGAAGCGGAGGACGATTGATCGGCCGAGTGAGCGTGGGGTAGGGACGACATGTCGTGCACTTTGGCGTGGGTCCTGTTGACAGGAGCAGCAGCATCGGCCGCGTTGTTGTTCTGCTGGTCAGTCATGGAGGAAGCAGGCGAGTCGGTGGTATCCTGAAAGATGCTCGAGGTGGTAGTTTTGGAGGAGGAGGATGTGCTGCTGCTACATGGCTTGGGTGGTTCAAGCAGCGTGAGACCGGAAATGGGATTGGTTGCCATGCCTGGATTGAGCAAGGCGGGCGGAGGCGTGCGATTCGAGTCGATGGATTCCGATGTGGTGCGTGGATGTGATAGGTTTGATGAGGGCTGAGGATCCGTGGTGTTTGCTGATGCCGACATGGTTCTTAACGGCGAGAATGGTGCTGCTGACACACGGCGAGGTCCAATGGACGGAAGCCCCGACCAAGAGTGTGAGTTGATGTTGCGATGTGATGTCCAGAAGGAGATGGAGGGCAGACTGCAAGCTTCGACATCGAATTGACACAGCGGCACGACAGCCTTGCTTGCTGTACCACATCACAGCGTCAGTCATCGACCAAAAAGAAAAACAAAAAAAAAAAAAAATTGGAAATCGTGAATGGGAAATCCCCGGCCAGCTCGCCGCGCGGCTCAGTCACCCAAGCGTGGGGGAAAGGAAATGGAGCGCTTTGACCTCCAGTTCGCGCATCCACGTTCCTTACCAGAGACAAGAGCCTCTTCTCGATGTTCTTTTCTCACTCACAGATCTGCAGCAGATCACTTGCAGCTTGACAGACGCTCACTGTGAATCTCGTCATAGACTCACTTCGATGCTCGAGCATGGCCGTCTTGATGGTACTGAGGAGAAGCTTAAGCCGCAGGTGCCGATCTTTTCTCGTCTTTATGTTGATTAAAGTGGCCTAACATTTCAAAATTCGCGCCTTTCGCCAGGGTCAGACACGGGAAGCAGACCTGCATGAGGCCAAGAAGTTCCAAAACACTCTGACGAGGGCACTTCCTTCAACCCCTCTTCAAAGTTCCCAATGATGGTCAACAGCCTCGCTGACCACCAGCACAACCATCATCGCGACACCATCACATCAACGCCCTGAATCAAAAGACCTTTGACCATCACGTCGCTATCTCGCACAACAAACGCCGAAGCGCTTCTGCCAGAAAAGCCACGCGCCTCGACTTGGAAATTTCACCGCGAGTTTCGCTTTGACAGCGACGTCAGGAAGAACGACGTCCCTTCCACCACCATCTCGTCTCCACCTCTCTGCTGCAATCCTGCACGGTCATTGACCGCTGTCAGACCCCCAGGTCCATGTCTCTCCCAGCTTCAGGCAAGAAGCACAAGTCCAAGTCCCAAACGCACTCCTCGGTCGACCTGGACAACACCGAGACTGGTGCGCTCCTCCTCGGTCAGAACGGACACGACACTGAAGCAGAAGACTTGACGGTCTACCCACCACAGTCTGCAACCACGGGTGGTCCAGCGGGGGTCTCTTCGCGCGCGTGGTCGATTAACAGAATGCCGCTCGGCTCGCGACGTCTCGCGCTCCTCCTCTTTGGCTTTGTCGCTCTCATCGTGCTCTTCGGCCGCAGAGACTCAAGGGATGCCGTCGTCGACTACGTAAACGACAAAGCCGGCCAGGTGGGGCAGGCGTACCAGAGTGCGCCCTGGAAGGCCAAGCCCGAACACGGCAGCACCAGCAGCAACAACGCCGTCGGCTTCCCCTTCAGCTCCCCAGCCGCCTCGACACCCGCAAAAGCACCCGTAACAGGCACCAAAGCCGACACGGTCCGCGAGAAACCAGCGCTACATCCGGACCCCACCAAAACCACCCGCTGCGACGGCACGGCTCCGCGCCCGCTCGACCACAAAGGCAACCCGCGCCCGCTGGTGCAGTACGCACTCATGATCGACGCCGGCAGCACGGGCAGCCGCATCCACGTCTACCGCTTCAACTACTGCACCGCTTCACCCGAGCTCGAAGACGAGTACTTTGAGATGCTCAAAGGCGGTCTCAGCAACTACGGCACGAATCCGGCGGCGGCGGCGGACTCGTTAAGGCCGTTGTTGAAGTCGGCGCTGGAGCGCGTGCCGCATGCATTGCGCAAGTGTACGCCGGTGGCGGTCAAGGCGACGGCGGGGCTGCGGCTGCTGCCGGGCAAACAGGCGGAGGACGTGATCAAGGCGGTACGGCGTATGTTGGAGAACGAGTATCCTTTCCCCATCGCTGACGGCAAGAATGCGGACGGGACCAGGGCGAGCAAGGGCGTCGAGATTATGGAGGGCAAGGACGAGGGTGTCTTTGCGTGGATCACGGTCAACTATCTGCTCAATCGCATCGGATCGTCATCGTCAGAAAAACTCGAGACCGCTGCGGTGATGGACCTGGGAGGAGGATCGACGCAGATCGTGTTCGAGCCGACATTCCCCTCGGCGCTGCAGGGCATGCAGCCGGGCGAGCACGTGTACCAGCTCAACGCGTTCGGCAGCAAGCCGTATACGCTCTACCAGAACTCGTACCTGGGGTATGGGCTCATGCAGGCGCGCATGTCGATCAACTCGCTCGCTGCGTTCACGTACAGCCTGGCGCACCCGAACGCCGTGCTGACCGGCTCCGCGCACGATGGCGCACAGGGGGCGTTCGAATGGTCCGCCCTGAGCCCGGAGACGACGCGTATTCCCTCGCCGTGCTTCACGAATGGCCGCACGAAAGCGGTGCTCGTCTCGCAGCCGGGCCAGAAGACGCAGGCCAACGTGACGATGGTCGGCACGGACGGCGGGTTCACCGCGTGCCGCCGGCTGGTCGAGGTGATCATGGACAAGGACGCGGTGTGCTCCTCGCGCCCGTGCTCTTTTGGGGGCGTCTACCAGCCTTCGTTGATGGAAACGTTCAAGACTGCGCCGATTATCGCGCTCTCGTACTTCTACGACCGCCTCGAGCCGCTCGGCTTGGGTCCCAAGTTCACGATCAACGACCTCGAGGCCGTCGCTCAGCGCGCGTGCAAGTACACCAAGACCGACACCCAGGGTTTTAGCGCTAAGGCGATAGCTGAGCTCGAGGACCGCCCCGACACGTGTCTGGATCTCAGCTTCATGCACGGCTTGCTCAGTTTGGGGTACGAGCTCAGTGGCGAGCGCGAGGTGAGCATCGCCAAGAAGCTCGGCGGCACCGAGTTGGGCTGGTGCCTGGGCGCGCAGCTGGCCGTGCTGGATGAAGATGGGTTGCTGTGCAAGGCGTAGATGCGGAGCCCAACTTCCTTAGCTTCGACAGTTTTGATAGAGATCGCAAACCCTAAAGGCAAAAGGAAATGTTAGACAAGACAATGCATTGCAACCGGAAGGACGTGTGTGTGTCCACTCGAAGAGACTGACTCTCGTGAACAAAGCGTTGGTGACGGCGCTACTTCTTGTTCTGCCCTAGCCCACTCGCATGCTCCGCCGCAGCCTGGATCGTGCGCGCCACCGTGCTCCTCACCTTGCCATCCTCCAAGTTCAACAACCCGGCAATGGTGCATCCACCGGGCGTGGTCACCGAATCCTTGATCGCGGCCGGATGCATGCCGGACTGCATCACCATCCTCGCTGCGCCCTGCATCGTCTGCGCCGCCAGCTCCAGCGCCTCCTGCCGCGGCAGACCCATCATCACGCCGCCATCAGCCATCGCTTCCAGGAACACACACGCAAACGCGGGTCCGGAACCCGCGAGCGCCGTGCACGCGTCGAAGTGCTTCTCGTCCAGAAACCTGCACCGTCCCACAGCGCTAAAGATGGACAGCAGAATGTTGCGGTCCAGCTCTGCGTTGGGCAGTGTCGCGGGTAGGGGTGTGAGGATCGTCATGCCCTCGCGGATTTTACATGGCGTATTGGGCATTGCTCGCACGACCTTGGTGGAGGGAGTGACCCATGCGACGATCTGCGCAATGCGCAAGCCGGCACAGATCGAGATCACCAGCTTGCCGTCCAGCGCCTCCTTCATCCCCGGTTCCGCGATGATGTCCTGCACCATCTGCGGCTTGCACCCCAGCAGGATCACGTCGGCATCGCGTGCGGCGGAGACGTTCTGGCCCGCGTGGATCTCGATATCGGGATACGCGGAGAAGGTCTTCTTCAGGCGTCGCACGGACTCGAGCCGGTTGACGGTGGCAATGTAGCGCGTGGGCAGCTCGGTCAGGTCGTCACCGGTGGTAGAGTCGTGCAGCGAGGAAACGGACGACGCCATCGAGGAAGCGAGCGCCTGCTGCGATCGTTGCGAGTCGAGGACGCCCGACAGGATGGCTACGCCCATCGTGCCGCATCCAATCACTGCTAATGTGTAGCCGGGCATGTTGGGGTGAGTGCGTTGAGAGTTTTGATGGTGAAAGTGTTGGTGGTGGGAGGGTTCATGCAGAGAGGTGCAGAGCTGAGGCGTTCTTCTCAGGGTTCGGACATGCGTCGGTGACTCGCTCGCCTCAGATAGCGTCGCCCGATTTCTTCCTTTCCCGATCGCCCCTTCCTCACACACGAAGATCTTCTTCACATCTTCTCAACTCTCCCCGAACAGCAATCACCATAATCTCAGCAAGCCCCCTCTCGCCGCCTCACGCACAGCCAGCAAGCTTGACATCAATCTCAGAAGACAGCAATCCATTGCGCACCCCGCTAATAAGCATAAAGAAGAAAACGAATGTACCCAGAGTGAAAGTGAAAGTGATTGACTCGGTGCTTGGACAGTGAAGGCCACTGAAAGAAAGGCCGACGCCGTGAGTAAGCATGGGATTGATCTTGCTGCGAGGCAAGACATTCTTCTTGCACCTTTCCGTAAACCGTTCGGCGTGGAGAGACCCGAAAGAGGTCAGAGCCGGGAAACGGTTAATTGATAAGGTGCGCTGCAATAGGGGGAGGAAGAGAGGAGGAGGGGCAGGGATTGGGAGCGAGGGAGGGCTCAACGGATGCGAGTCGGGGGGAGAGATGGCGACGAGTGCGATGGGTGTAGTAGGAGGACGTGTGAGCTGATGCGGGCGAGTTGGTCGGGGGTTCATGCGACGTTGGCGTGGTGGGCAACGGTTCAGAACAGGTCCAGGAGACAGTCCAAGCGTCGATGCTAGCATCAGTTGCTGTCAGGACCAGGCTCGTTGTGAAATGTTATGTTGAGGTCTTTTGGATGACAGCTCGAAAGGCGATGATGTGGTCAAGAAGAAACCTGTCGAGCAGGTCTTGCAGAAAAACTTGAAGAAAAAAAGTTGCTTGCAGCACGCGTTGAACGTTTTCTTCCTCCAATCAGACACGTCTCTTAACCCTCTGCTGGACAGGGCAGCAACATATGAACTCGCCCGATCCTCTTCAATCAACGTCAACTGGCAAGTCAGACTGACTTTGAGGACAACGCGCCGTCAAGTTTCAGCTTGGCGAATCAGCCAGCGAGCCCTTTACGCGCTCTAGTACGAATACAATCTCATAATGTCGTCGAGCTGATGTGTAGCCGATGGCATGAAAGTGCAGTGCAAAAACAGAACATGGTGCACAAGGACAGCTTCCTACTGGTAGAACTCCATCTTCGAGTCGTCCGGCTTCTTGACAATCTGCTTCCACGCCTCCTCGAAGTCCTCGGGCATGATCACATACCGGTTCTTGCGCACCGCCTGCAAACCCGCCGCCTGGCAAATGCTCGCAATCTCGGCACTCGACAGCTTGTCGGGACGTCCCACGTAGTCCTCGAGATCCACCTCGGGACTCAAGTTCATCTTGCCGCAAATTGTCTGGAAGATGAGACGCTTCTCGCGACGTGATGGCGTGGGGAACTCGATCTTTCGATCCAAACGACCGGGACGCAGCAGAGCCGGGTCGAGCGTGTCGGCTCGGTTGGTGGCCATGATGACCTTGACGTTGCTGCCCTGGTCGAAGCCGTCCATCTGGTTGAGCAGTTCCAGCAGGATACGCTGCACTTCGCGATCCGCACCCGTCTGCGCGTCGAAACGCTTCGTGGCGATGGCGTCGATCTCGTCGATAAAGATGATGGCAGGTGCGTTTTCGCGCGCGAGTCGGAAGACGTCGCGCACCATCCTTGGACCTTCACCGAGGTACTTTTGCACGAATTCGGAGCCTACGACGTGGATAAAGCTGGCGGTGGTGGCGTTGGCGACCGCCTTGACCAGCATCGTCTTTCCTGTTCCGGGCGGGCCGTAGAGCAAAACGCCGCGCGGTGGGTCGATGCCGATCTGGCGGTACAGGTCGAACTGCACCAACGGCAGCTCCACAGCTTCTCGGATCTCCTGCTTCTGAATGTCCATGCCTCCAATGTCCTGGTACGTCTCTGTCGGTTTTTCGTCCTGCCCCAGCATGGCGATGGACGAGTCGGCCTCTGGTGGCAGCACGTCGACCAACGCATTCGAGTGGCGATGCAATGCAACACTCGAGCTGGCCTTGAGCAGCTCGCGGTCAATTGTGGAGAGGATGCGTACGACGTAGTTGGAACCTGTGGTGGATCCGACGATGCCCGTGTGCTGGTCGATGGGCTCGAGGAACTGGCCGATGACGAGGGGCACCGACTGGATGCGCTTGACCTCTTCTTGCGCTCTTACGAGCTCGCGCTTGAGGTTTCTCTGCTCGTCCTTGACGTATTCTTCCATGGTGTTGAGGAACTCGAGGTGCTGTTGCAGCTTTTTAAAGCGAAGATATGTGTCCTCTTCCGCGGCCATCTCTTGGTGAATGGCGGCCTTTTCGGCAGCTGCATCCTCGAGCGTAGGCTCGGTGCGCTTGAGCGAAGCGATACCGATCTCCTCCATGTTGTAGAAGTGATGCCGCTTACGAGCGCTGTTCTGCTGTGTTGTTGGAGGATGTGTGGACGCTCCGCTATCAGCTCGGTGTAAATGTTAGCTGCTCGTATGACGGTTTGCCAGCGAAAACTTGGTCAGAAAACGAGACTGTTCCTCGAATGCGAATGCTCCAGCGTGCTTTGCAGTGGTGTTGCAAACTGGCGTGGTGTCGAGTAAAGTGAGCAATAGTTGCGGAAGAAATGGAGATGGTGAGGTACAAGAGCGTGGCCAAAAGCGTGAGAATTCAAGCAGAGACGCGCAAGTAAGTGGAGCAACACTGGGCGAAAGCACGGACAAGGCGCTCGCGGCGGCTGCTGCTGCTGCTGCTGCTGCTGAGCTGCCTGTGATCGAGGCGCGCTCTAAACTCGAAAATCGGTCAGATCGGGTTTCTAGCCCGATATTTTCTCGAAAAGGGTCTTCTAGAAATTGGGCTCAGTCCGATTGGGCCGCACGTTCTGAGCTGGAGCTGACAACGTTGAGCAGCTTTTCCGTAGCCACCGAAAGAAACGTTCGGAAGAGAAAGCTGTCACACATCTTGTCCTCTTTCTCTTTCCTCCTCTCCATAACATCACTCACATCTCATCACACTCTCACAACCAACATGCCTCGCTCAAGCCGATCCTCCGGACCTTCGCGCGCTGCGCCTTCGGGCTCGCGTGGCGCACACACCATGGCCGCGCCGCCTCAGCAGCACCACCAGCAGCCGACGTACGCGCAGCAGCACCCGCCCGCCATGGCGCAGCAGTCGCAGGGCCCCGGCCTGTTCGGCCAGATGGCTTCTACGGCTGCCGGTGTCGCTGTCGGATCCACCGTCGGCCACGGCCTCTCGAACATGCTCTTCGGCGGCAGCAGCTCGGCGCCCGCCGAGCAGGCCCAGCAGCCTGCCCCGCAGGCCTACAACCAGGGCGCTTACCCGCAGCAGCAGCAGAACATCGGCGTCAGCTGCGAGCAGCAGAGCAAGGACTTCATCAAGTGTCTCGAGAGCAGTGAGTATCCCACCAGAAAGCCCATGGCTTTGAAGAGAATGTACAGCTGACTGACCCCTTTGTTGTCTTGGATTACGCCCGATCAAACAGCAAACGACATGAACTCGTGCTCGTACTACCTCGAGCAGCTCAAGGCTTGCCAGGCCGCTGCCCGCCCTTACTAGGTCTCTCACTAAAGATTTCTCCAGCACATCTTCTAGATTGAACTCAACTCAAGTCACCATTCACAACGGATCTCCCTAGGCAGCCTACACTGCCGTTTGTGAGAGCAGTATGTGAGAGAAGAGATGCGATTTCTGAGAGGCACGAGGCAGCCAATACAGTACGTGTACAGGGGTGGCATGAGATGTGTATATTTGCGACGAGCGATGCTGTGCGAGATGCGATGAAGGGCTGGTCACGACGGCGGACAAAGACGGCGATGCAAGGCGAATCGAGTAGCGGCGATTGCGAGAGTGCTGGACAAGCAAACGACGTGTATGAAGCAAAGAGTGGGTGAAACGCAGACTCCTCTAGAGGATTAATCGCCTAATCTACGGATCATCTTCATCAAGGCGACCAAAGCTGAAGCCCTCGTCCTCGTGGCGCGGGCCCGGATGCGGATCCTCCTCGTCCTCCTCCTCTTCAGGCATGCCGTAGTAGCCGGCGTCGTCCTGGTCGCTGTCGCCTCCTTCCAAAGCTGCGTCGTGTTCTGGACCTTGATCGATATTGCGCGCGAATGGACCGCCTGCGCGTATCGCTTTAGGCGGCGAGACCGATTGCGAGACCGAGTGCTTGCGCATCGAGCCAGAGCACGACGAGATCGACTTGCGTCCGAGCTTGTGGGCTGCGCCGCTCGGCACGCCCAACGAAGGCTTCTCTCGCGCCACTGCTGGGCTTTTCATGCGCTCGCGTTCGCGCTCGGCAAGCAGCGCGGCGGACTGGATGGCCAGAGATTGCTCGTAGCCCATGGCTTGCACTTTGCGGCCTGGTAGAAATGCGCCGGACGACTGCGCCAGCTTCTTCTTGACGGCGACCGTATCACGCGACCAGCCAAAGGCGTCCAAGGGTGGGCTGGTGCCCAGGTTAGAGCCCTCTTTGACCGACAATCCGAGCAGAGCGGACTCAAGCTCGGCCTCGTTGGTAGGGTCCTGCAGCTGTACCGACGAGATGCCTTGGTTGACATCGCGCATCGCACGGAGGGAGAGGATTGCATCGCGGATGGCTTCCGTCTCGGAGCGAAGTCGTTCCTTGGTGGGAGTCTGCGTGGCTTCTAGGGTCGAGAGGATGCGTTCGTTGCGATCGAGCCGCTGCTCGAGCTCGAACTCGGAGCAGAGGTGGATTGGTTTCTGCACCGCAGCAGAGTTGCGCGACGTTCGGGGGATGAAAGCGAGCGACGCCGCAGCAGCAGCCGAGCCGTTGGATGACGACGATGGACCACCACGAGTGCCATTCCCTCCATTCCTAGTGGCTGTCGATCCTCTTGGGTGCAGTCCAGACGATTTACCGGGGTTGCTGCCAAATCCATACGATGATGGCGACGTTAGGGTCGGAGACGGGACCTCGGTCTTGACATGGCTCGAATGGGCGGGAAAGCCGGGACTCTCTGGTTTGACCAGGGAAGGTGGTGAGGAGACGGAAAGCGAGGTATCGCCTCTCAGGGGCTGCTTAGAGCCAGTCGGGAGGAGAAGTCGGTTCATGCGGCGAGTGTCTTGAGATGAGGAGGGGTTGGCCAACAATGTAGGATGGTAGGGGAGGTGTCGACCAATCTCTTGTCCAGCGGCATGTTCCGAAGACGGGGGCGAGCAAAGTTCGAGATACCTCCACGAGAGCTGCTTGGTTGAAGACCTGGGCAGATGCTCGAAAGCGACGTAGGGAAAGGTTGAAAGCTGAGTTAAAAAGCGGACAGTGCGATATGCGATAGCTTGCGAGCGAATGCAGATATTGGTCTGAGCAAGTCACCACTGGAGGTGAGGAGGATTTCTTGATGGCGACGACGACGTATAAAATTTCGCGGTAGAGTGCGGAGAGTCGCGGAGATTGACAGGTTGTGGTGTGTGTGAGAGAAAGAGTGCAAACACAGACAGACGTCGACTGCCAAAAAGGGTCCTTCGAAATGTGAGGAATGCTGTGCCGGTGAGGCAACAGTCACATGAATCTGAATGGATGTGGGTTGCAGAAAGCCGCCTGCACATTGTCCCAGCTCAATTCAGCAAATGACCCCACACCGACACGGAAATCAGCCACAGACTCAGCCTTGGCGTGCTGCTGCTCACTGGCCTTTGATCGCTTGATGTCCCACCAAGGCCGCCTCTGTTCGTGCTCTGAATGGTGCTGTGTGAGGCGCAGCAGCCTCGGAATCAGGTGGCTTTCAGGAGACTGAGCTCGTTAAGCTTGAGGCGGGGCAGGCTCAAGCTCTTTCAGTCGGCTGCCCTTTGTCCTTTGCGCTCCTGATCAACTCAAAAGCTTGAATGGATTTTCGTGACCCCTTTTTTCAGCTTTCCTTTCCTTTTCTTTTTTTTTTTTTTTTTTTTTTTGGGCTCGTCACAATCAATTCAGGGTCTCTCGCCTCGAACGGCAAACACCCGACCGAGCACGGACCAGTGCTCTTGCGCTCGCGCGAATCCTATGGATGGTGCCCGGCCGGTACAACACCAAAGGCAAGGGTCTTGCCTGCCAATCGTAATACAGGTCGTCATTGTACAGCAGCACATCGCTGTTTGTTCAGCATGTCGCTCTCGCGATTACACAGCTCCTGCTACTCATCGGGATCGGCGTGGTCAAGAAGCGCTGCTCACAGCAAGGCAAGCACGCCAAAGTTTGTGGGTTGAAAGTGCAGCGGCCCACCTCCGACAGCTGACGCATCGATGCACAGCTGCATGGTTTGCATTCCAGGCTTCACTTGCATTCAAAATCAGAGGGATGGCCTCAGCGAGTCTCGAGGTGGTGCGTCGGGCGTAGCCAAGAGTCGCACCATCGCATGAGAACAAGTGCTGCTGTGAGAGCCAGCCGCAAAGAGAGGACGATGAACGTGGCTCACTTGACAAGAAGACGGTGTCAACATTCTCGGCCTCGATCGGCGGGGCGTCTCGAAGCGTTCCGGTCCACCGGCCTACAACAGTCGCGAGAGCCAACTGATCCGTGCTCTTCTTCTTCTCCTTCGTCTTCAAGTCGTAGTTGCTCAGCACTTTACACTTCCGCGATCGTAACTTGACCAGCGCCTTGTCGGCCCTCTCTCTCTCTTACGGACCTGATCCGATGCACAGAAATGCGGAAGAAGCCGACGCTGTCTGTAGCCTTCATCAGCAGCGTCGAGGACACTCGAAAATTACAAGAAATTGGGATCGCAAAAAAAGAGCCGCTGCTTGCTGCTGCTGCTGCTGCTGTCCGAGCGTGTCGTTCGTTCGCAGTTTTGGGTTCAAGATTCGCTAAATGATTGTGCTCTCTCTCCCTCCTTCGCTCTTTCCCTAAGGAAGGCGCTTCTCCGTGTCCCTTTTGCTCGTGATGAATTCGACTCGAATCGACTCGGATTTGGATTCCAGATCGTCGTGGGATCGTGCTGCAGAAAGCTGCATCACGCGTAAGAATTCACTTCTTCAGTCAATCAGTCACATCCTCGCCGCGCATCACTTCCTTATGCTGCAGCTGCGAGGTCTCAGCCAATTCGCGCTCAGTCAATCTCTGAATTCCCCATTCCGTTGCGGCGGCTGAACTCGAGACAAGGCGCGGGCGGGCGGTACACCTCTTGCTCGCACTTTCGCTTCTGACTCTGCTTCTTCATTCATCCGTTTGGCTTGCTTTTTGTCCGATTTCCAGCGTCAAACCGGCCGCCCTTTATAAACGCCATCGGTCCCTCGAACCTTGCTTTCTAGAGCTCCTCTCGCTTCCGCTCCCATCCTCAAGGCTACACTCCGCTCCACCATCGCCCTTTTGCATGTTCCGCTGAAAGGGCGTTGAGCGCAAGACGGCTCCATTGCTTTGCCAGGCAATCACGCAGCTCCTCCTTCCATCCACGCTGCCCCAACTCTCTCGGTGTCGTAAGCGCTCACCGCCGCATCTCGAGCACGCTTCGTCTGGACGCTTGATCGCTGTCGTTGCGCAAGCCTGGTCAATACCCGCTCGTCCTGAGCTTTACTCCCTTGTCACGGCTCGATTACCCCTCTTGCCACCCCTTCGTCGCAGCGCCAAGCTGCATGACGTGGCGTTCGATCGGACCACTTCGGACCACGCACGCACGCAGCAACCAGCATTCGCTTCGAGCCGACACGTAGCGTCGCTGCGCTCGTCTCGACGTACTCGGACACACTCGTGCTGCGCTATCGCGGTCGCCGTTGCGTGTGTCGCTCGTTGTTGGCCCTGCGACCCGTTTCGCTTTTCTACCTCGCCACCGCACCCCTTGTCTCCACACACAGCGCCGACGCTCTTCATGCCTTGCCACCGTCACGCTCGTCCGCCTCTTCTCCCTCAGTCTCGCTCTCGCATCGCATCACCAGGCTATCTCGACTGAAGCGACAGCTCGCTCACACGCTCGGCAAGCGCGACAGCCCGGCGCGGCTTGGCTGCCGCTGCGCTAATAATCACCATGGAGGACCTCTCCGCAGACGATGACATCCTCTCGGATGTCTTGCTCGACAACCTCGAGTTCGAGCCTGCCATCTCCACGCACAAGATGAATCCGAATTACCGAGGGCATCGCTTCGATCGCAACGCCGTCAGCCTCATCGTCAGGAAGCGCGTCGTGGTGGAGAAAGACATCACCGCCGCCATTGAAGATCTCAGCAAACTCGGCAACATTCAAAAATACCTCAACAACAAGACACAACGACAAATAGCCAGCTTTCACGCCCATGCACGACGCTATCTCGAAAGCTACCTACCCGAGAGCGGCGTCGAGTATGCTCTCACTACACGCTACAAGCGCGTCATGATGCAAAAGGCTGGCAGAGCACCCGGCGCAGACGCAGAGGCGTCCACGTCCGCGGTCAAGCTAGAAGATGCGCCTGCCTCTCCAGGAAAGGACTCAGCCGAAGAGAGGGGAAAAGGTCGTGCCAAGGGGAGATCGTCGCTCGACCGTGCTGCCACCAGCATCGGTGCAGCACCCGCCGCTTCCGAAAAAGCCGACCTGTGCGTCTTGGCCATGCGCACCTTCAAACCCGGCGAGCTCATCAACTTCTGCAAGGGTGGCCTCAAGGACCTCACCAAGAGCGAAGACGATGCGCTGCGCGAGGAAGCAACCGCCTCGCGCGAGAAACGCAAAGATGCCGAATACAAGGGCGTCCTTGGTCCCGGGCGCGACTTTTCTGTCATCCGTTCTGCTCGAAAGGGATGCAGTCAGCTGCTGCTAGGACCCGCGAGGTTCGTCAACCACGACTGCAACCCGAACACCGAGTTCTACCGCATGGGCGCCACCATGGTCTTCAAGGTGATCCGACCCATCCATCGAAATGAGGAAATCACCACCTTCTACGGCGAAAACTACTTCGAGTGGGGCAACTCCGAGTGCATGTGCGCCACTTGCGAGTCTCGCGGCACAGGCGCCTTTTCCGATCCATCCGTGCCACCCCCTGCGGAGTCCTTGGAGCACTCGGAGGGAGTCGAGATTAAGATGGAGGATACGTCGTCGTCCGGCACAGCGAAGGACGCGAATGGGCGGCGACAGTCGCGGCGATCCAGTCGTCCAGCAGGCGCATCTTCAGCGCTACCATCACCCTCGCCAACGCCATCCTTGACGCCATCTCTGCCCACAGTGAGCGGAGACGACCCAGCCAAGGACAAAAAGTCGAAACGAGACTACCTCGCCGACCTCAAGCTTGCAGAGCATGGACCTTCCGAAGACCGATCGGATCCATGGGCAGAAGGAGCTGGCCCCAAATGTCGATGTCTCACATGCGGTGCCACCTTCTGGGCTCCGGAGAAGTGGTGGACGCCAGACGAATGCCCACGCTGCGAACGTCACTACAAGATCTTCAAGGCGGACTGGCCTGGTCGCGTGCCGACCGAAGGCGCTCTGGCGAGGAAAGCCGGCGTCAAGCGCAAAACCAGTTCCGAGATGATCTCGGACCACCTTGCAAGCACTGCATCACCTGCACGCAACGGCAAGGAGCGCTCCTTGACTCCGACCGATGTGAAAGCCAACATCACCCCAAAGGCACAGAAGAAGCCGCGGCCCAGTAAGGCTGCAGCTGGCAGTGCTGCTACGCCTGGCGACAGTGCCGCAACACCTACCAAACCTTCAGCCCGTCCAGCAAAGAGCGTCAAGCAAGAGCGTCAAGATGAAGCGGCCGTCGCTCAGTCTCTTGCTACACCACCCCCACCAAAGAAGGCAAGCAGCTCCGTCGCGCCAGCCAAAGCATCGGCAGCCAAGTCGGAGAGCGCCTACGACCTCGATTCGGACGGCTCAGATCTCACTCCAGAGCCAGAATCCGAGCAAGGCGATGCTGTCAAGCCAGCGGACGACGATGACGATGAGGACCCAGGACCTCGACCCATTTCCGCTGCTGGTCGGTCGCAGTCCGGCCAAGCGGATCGCTCGTCGTCCAGTTCAAGTCCCGGACCGCCAGGTCCCAAGATGCTCGGCAAGAATGCAAAGACAGATGTGTTGGCTCAGTACTGGGGAGCTGCAGAAGGCGATCGACGTGCCCGCCGCAAGGCGCCTGTCAATCCTGGTCCCACCTTGCTGACCGCCAGGCGCTCATCGCAGGACGTCACTCACAAGCCTGCAGAGCGTCGCTCGAGCTTCCGCGAGACAAGCACAGATGAGCACGCTGTTCCCAAGTTGAAGCGCCGCCTGGTGGCCGAGTCTGCATCTGATGTCGAGGACGAATTGCCGCAGCCATCGGCCGCTCCACGACCAATCCCTGCTGCAGCAGCAGCTTCCAAGCACCGCAAGACGTCGAGCATGAACGACGCTTCATTCGCCAATATTCGTGCCAAATCCGAGGCACGCCCGTCGCCGGATCGACTCACGCCATCGTCGGCGGCTAGTGTAGCCTCGCCGGCCCTTTCCGCCAAGACGGCGCCATCAGCGTCCGCGCCGCCGCCAAAGACATCGGCAGGCAACATGCCAGGGCTGGCCACCTCGGGCGTTGAGCGCACGTCAGAGTCGAACCTGGCTCTCTTCTGGTCAGCGGGCGTAGGAGGCACGAGAAACCGACGTCAGGCGCAGAGGGAGCCACAAACCGTGCTCATTCAGACAGTGCCGTCCAAGCGGTCGAGGAATGCTTCCGAGTCGAGTCGAAGCCGTACACCAGAGGTGAAGAAGCCACGCGGCAGGTCACACGCCACCAATGGAGAGGACGAAGGAAGTGGCCGAGAGCGAAGTGCGCGATCTCGCTCTTTGGCTGCGTCGGACGACGGGTCCAAGGAGACGAGTCAGGAGAACAGCGAAATGGAGGACGACGATCGAGAGGATGGCGAGCCGCCTGTGAGGCCTTACATGTTCTCGGCCATCAGCAAGGTGTTGCAGTCCAATGGTGGGATCGATGCTGCTGGCGGTCTGGACTCGAAAGGTCCGCTTCTTCCGTCGGCGCCACTGTTCCGACCTCCTGGAATGATTCGCCCTGACCTTGCTGCAGCAGCGGCTCGATCCAACTCGCCGCTCGCTGGACCTCCGCGTGGTGCTCCTGGACAGCCGATGCGCAAGAATCTTCGCTGGGGCAGTGGCAAATCATCGACAAGTCGTCCTTTGGGTCCGAACGGAAGCCCCATTGCTCGACCTCCGAGTCTCAATGGTAGTCCAGCAAGCGTACCACCACAGCGTTCAGCAGAGGATGTCAAGACTCTGCCGCCTCGTACCTCGACTCCACCACAGGCCGGACACGGAGCTCCAGCGCATTCGAATACGCCGATTGCGCCGATTCCACCTGTCCAGCGTGTCGATGCAGCGCCCCTCGAGCCTACACTTCGCCAACCTGCTGCCGGCAGCGATCCGATCCGAATCGAGTCCGCTAGCACGATTGCGCCGGCTTCGCCTGTTCAGCAAGTCAAAGCAGAAGCGGTTCCAACGACACTGGTGAGCAATGCGGCGGTGCCAAGCAAGGAGGCGATAGCGACGGCAGTCATCCCGACACCAGCTCCTGATACGGGTCTTGCAACGAATGGGCCGATTTCCTCTGTTCCGCCACCCGCAGCAGCAGCGGATTTGCCTGCTGTGCCGATTGTGTCCAGCGTCGTCCCTGGTGTTGGCGCCGCCTTTGTTGAGGAGGCATCAATGGCCAAGAATGCGGCCAAGGACGTAAGCTCGAACCAGGACCAAACGGATCCTCAACAGAGACGCACTTCGGGTCGAGCACGCAGGGCTCCGGAGATGGCAGCTGGCCAGATCCCGTACAAGGGAAGCTTGGTCAAGCTGGCAGCTCAGCGAGCCAAAGGAGCCAAGAGTGGCCACTCGGGGGCTCACTCGCCCACATCGGCGGGAGCGGCATCGCCAGACCCTCGACACCAGAGTCCAAAGTCGGTTGGTCGATACGCTATTGGCGAGGACGCTGCTCAAGGTGCTGCTGCTACTCACGCGCTCGAGGCAGGCAGCTTGGCAGGGCAGCAAAGCGACAGCGGTTCACTCGGGAACGGCAAGAATGGCGCGACAGTGGGCACGCAGCATGGCGATGCGACGTCGGCCATCGTTGAGGCGGACAAAGATGTGGCTGCGAATGCGAGTGCAGTAGGGGAACCGATGGACGTTGACGCGTGAGACAACAGCTCTTGCAGTAACATGCTCTCTTGTATTTCTACACACAACAACACACTCAAGGATTTGCTTTCTCTCATGGCACACGCAGAAACACACACCAGCGTGCACGATTGAATCGAATCGAATGAAATGTGCTCTGTGACACGAACGGATGTGATTTTGCATGAGGAACATCGCTCACAGATCAGCGAGAAGAGCCATCTTGGACATGCTCCACACCTGCGGCCCCTTCATCCCGCGCTGCAACACCCCGCCGCTGCACATCCGTCGCATTCGACGCACCGACGACGTCGAGCACGCGCGTGAGGTCGGCAATGACGCCGTCGATGCGCGACTGAATTTCCGTCAGCAGGACGATCTGCTGCTGGAGGGCGTGCGTTTTGGCGCTGAGTGCGGCGGAGAGGTCTGCTTGCTCTCCGTCAACGGTTGTCTGGTGGAAGAGCGGATGTGGGAGGGAGGATGCGTGTGCGGTGGTAAAGTCGGAGATGGAGGAGGGGTCGAACAGCGGGATCATTGAGATTGAGTCTGTGGCAGGAGCTGCGGTGGATGCGGTGCTGGAAGTGATGGCTGCAGTGGTAGAAGTGGCGGCAGAGGGTGGCGGAGGGCCGAAACGGCGCAGCGTAGCTTGGCGGATAGCTTCTCTCGGATCGACGGGGTCTGCTGTCGCTTCCGCTTCGTCATCGCTATCGTCGTCGATGCGCGCTTTGCCTTTGCCCTTCGCATCCGCGTCGTCACTGTCATTGGCCCCACGTGAACCTGCTGCTGCACCGTCTCCCGCACCATCCCCCGCGCACCCTGGCTGCACATCCGTCCTCCGCCTGCCCCCGGCGTACAGCGCCGACGGCGGCGGCGGCATCCACAGCCCCCCTCCGCCACCACCACCACCCAACCCCGCAGCGTTCGCATCACCTCCATCGCCGACGGCAAAGTGCACACCTCCAAACCCACTCGCCCCGTTCGCCATCCTGCCAAACCTCGGCACGCCTGTGAAAATACCGCTGCCGGGTAAAGCGGCAGCGGGCAAGCGCGGCGTAGAGTGGCCGCTGCGACCGGGCGTCGTCCTGCGCCGGCTGGAGCTGGACGCTTGGCGCGCGGATAGGTTGCCCTCTTCGCGCACCTTGCGCAGATCGGATTGGAGACGCTGCAGGAAGGTTTGCAGTCTGGCGTCGTAGCCTTGTTCTGCTGGGGTGGTTGTCGCATTGGGCGTGGCGCCATTTGGGCTGCTGGTGGAGGGCGGTGTTGCGCTGCCGTTTGGGCTGGCGCCGTCTGGTGGTGTGGGTCGGCCCTGCTGCTGCTGCGGATGCTGCTGCGGTGGTTGAGGCGCTGCTTGCGGTGGCGGGGGTGGATCCGGCTCGTCTTCGAGGATCATCCTTCTGCATGTTGGGCAGCTCTGTTGCCGTTCCAGCCACGAGCGCAGGCAGCGGAAGTGGAAGATGTGGCCACACGAGAGCTTCTTCGGCGTCACGTTTGTCACAACTGCCGCTGTCGCTGCAGGTGCACGATTCGCACTCGCACCCGACCCGGCAGCAGCACCATCTCCACCGCTACTCGCACCCACCACATCATCCGCAACCATATCCTCCCTGCAAATGATACACGTCCCATCCGTAGCCGCCAAATCCGCCGCACTGGCATTGGGATACTTGGTCTCCATCTTCCTCACCGCCTGCCTGTACCGCACCAGCGCCTTGACCTTCACCGTACAGCTCCTCCCCGCACTGTACAGATCATGAATAAGCGACAGCGGAATTCCATACATCCTTGTGAGCAGCACGAAGAAGTACCCGTGCGTTGCGAGCCGGACCACGTCGTGCACGAGGTCGACGTAGAGCACGTACAGGCTTTTCGCCTCCCAGGGCTCGTCGCGTGCCATGTCGATGCAGTTGAGCACGTACTGCGCGACTGTATTCCCCAACAGCGCGGTCATGATGATGAACTCGGATGTGAAGAGTACCATCATTCCGATCTTGATTTTCTTCACCAGCAACATGTGCAGTGAGAAGCCGACGAGCATCGCATCTGCGAGGAACAGCGTCGAGAGGACGGACACCATACGCGCGTGAAACAGCCTCGGCACCGACGGAGATTGCATGATGGACGCCACGCGCTCGGCGCACAACCAATGGAAGATCTTGAGAAACAGCAAGACTCCGAACAAGATCACGAAGGAGACGCTGAAATCGTCCCTGAAAATCGACACGGCGAGCAGCGTGCTGACGAGGCTGTACCACGAGCGCTCGCACACGAGCTCCACCTCGCTCCGCCGCAGCGGCCCGAAGTAGAGCAACTGCAGGATTCGGCCAGAGGCAAGCGCAATGACGAACAGGAAGTTGAGAAGCACCAAAAGACACCCGTTGGACCGCCCGAGGAACACAACGGCAGAGTAGAAGTTGCTCCGCTCCGTGAAAGCGATGCTGACCGTGGCGAGGGCGGAGAGAGTGGAGAGCAGGCTGTACGCGTAGATGCGCGGGCGCGTGACCCACGACATGAACGTGCTTGGCGGCATGATGGGCGATGATGTCGATGGATGTGCTGGTAAAGGGTGCCTGCGGCTAGGCACGCTCGTGGAGAAGTTCCATGCACGGCGATTGACGATGTTTTCGACCTTAAAGTGAGTTGCTAGCTAGAGATGGTCGTGATGGTTGTGTCAAGAGTGGTTGGTTGTGGACAGTGTTGGTCTGTGTGGGGGCTCGAGCTGGTCCAAGGTTCCAGCTCACCCGCGTGTCGTTAAAGCTTCTCGTGCGGTTCGCAGGCGGAAAATGTGGAGAGACACGCAAAGCCGAGTTCCGAGAAGAAGAGTCCAAAATTTGTCCAACCTTCTCACACCTTTGCTTTCTTCGCCCGTCACACGAGCTGTCGAAGCCGTCTTCACGCCAGAAATGTCGACCAAGAACAAGCTGAACAAGGTAAGCATGCTGCAGCTCGCTACCATACTACAGATCGCACACTAGAAGCACGTCTAACCCGGGAATTCTTTTTCGAACCAACGCAGTTCAAGAACGCCGTCTCCGCATCCTCCTCCTCGTCCTCTTCTCCCCCTCCTTCCTCCTCCAGCAAACCCCCCTCGACCACACCAGCCCTAAACACAACCCAAGCGAACACCCTCCAAACCATCCACCAAGAGCAGCTCGCCCGCCTCGCCGCGCCCACCCTCCCGCACCTCGCCGCTGCCCACTCGCGGCGCTTCCTCCACCTGGCGCGCACGCAGACGCACACCCCCGCCGCGGACGCCATGTGGTCCGCGCAAAAGCTGCACGCCCTACAGTACAGGAGGTGTCTGTGGGCAGACGATGTGGTGCCGGAGCCAGAGGGGAAGGAGGAGAGGGTGGTGCCCGGATTTTATAATAAGCATAACCCGCGGTGTGCAAGGTGTAAGCTGCCCTTGGTGGCCGGGTGGAATCTGGCATCGGTGCAGAGCGGGGCTGGGAAGGGGAAGAGGGGGAAGAGGGGGAAGAAGGGAGGGAGAGAAAAGAAGCGCGTAGCTTGCTGTGCGCTCTGCCACCACAAGACGCGCAGTTCGTGAGACGCCATCCGATAAAGATGCCCAAGCACACACATATACCCGGTCAGATGGCCACAAAACACATCGCGACAAGGCAGCATCGAAGCATCGTTACCATTCAAGATGTGATACATGAGCATCGAAGATTGTGCAATGAATGAGCGTGTGTGTGAAGAGATCTAAAAGACAGTGTTTGGTGGTTGCACGTCGATGACGCGAGGCAAGGTAAGCAAGATATGGAGCGCATGCAGAAGGTGTCGTGGATGGTATATGTGCAAGCGTCGTAGGAGGTCGAAGGGCGATGATCGAAGATGCTGATACAATGGAGAGATTCGTTTCGTTCATTGACGTTTGTTGTTCTGCCCATCATTGGAGAATGGTAATTGTGGTATACAGAGCAGACGCACTGCGTACGTCATGAGAGTTCAGCTCAGCCTAGTACACGACGCCTCCCTGTTGGCGCCTGGACGGGTTGCCACCGCCGCCGACCAGCGACAGCATGGTGTCCAACACCGGTCCTACGTAGTCGTCAAGAAAGTTGCTGCCCACGACCGCATTCGGGTAGCGACTATCGTAGTAGTAGGTCTGGCCTGTGCTGGGGAGATGGTTGAGCTTGCGGAACTCGTCTGCATCGAGCGACTGGTGGCTGATGTGGTAGATGTCGCGTGACGTGTTGAGCGTCAGACCGAGGGCCAAACCAAAGGCGAAGAGCAACACCACGATGGAAGTGGTCCTTGCAGTAAGAGCTGCCGCGACAGATGCAAAGACACTGTGCGACGGCGTCGAGTCGACTTTGGCGTTTAAGGTAGTCGTCGGCGGCAGCTCCTCTGCAATCGTATCGACAACGGGGTCCTCAACGGCATCGGTCTGTATCGACTGTGTGACCATCTCGACCGACCTGCGAGCCTTGCCCACTCGTCTTCGACGTCGCTGAATGACAGTCTCGATAAAGTCGTCGACGTTGCTGGTGTCGGCGTCTTTGTCCTCCACCTGTGTCTCGTCTCCCGAGCTGTGTCCGTCGAGCTCCATGCTTCGTGCGAGCTCGTTGCCAAGGCGTCTGGTGATGGTGGCTGGGTTGCTGTGCTGCTGAGACGACGAATCCTTGCTGTGCATGCTCGTGAGTCGGCGCATCTCGTCAAGCTCCATCTCGAGCTTGTCGACTGTAGTACGCAGCTCTTCGGTCTCCTCCTTGTAGCCTTGCAGCTTGCTGGCTTCTGCTCGGACCTTTTCGAGCTCTTGGCGGAGCTGGCTCTGAGCCTGCTCGGCGACATCTTTGGCCTGCTCGCATTCGATTAGATACTCGGAGAGCTCCTTGGCTTCCTTGACGCGGCGGTCCAGATCCGCCTTTGCCTTGATGAGCTGGCTCGACTCTTCCTCGAGATCTCTGCGAAGCTTGACCATGGTCTTTTCTGCGCCTTCGATTTGGGTATTGAGAGCCGTGAGTTGCGACTCGTAGGCGTTGTTCTGTTCTTGGAGCTCGTATTGCTTGGCGCGCAGCTCCTTCTCTTCGCGGCGGAGCGTCTGGATCTGCTTGTGGAGATCTTCGAGCCTCGCTTGCTCCTCGAGCAGGAGCTCTTCGTATTGCTCTTGTGAGGTGGTGAGCTTGTGCTCCAACGTGTTGACACGTCTCTCTTTATCGGAAAGTGTCTGCTGCAGTGCATCGTTCTTGTCTCGTTCGATTCGCAGATCCTCCTTGAGATTCAGGATAGCAGCCGCCTCGGCGCTGAGCTCCCGGGAGGAATCGCGACTGTTGTCTGTGTCTCTGATGAGGTATTCGTCGTGGCTCAAATCCAGCAGCTCTTCGGATGCGGCGATTGGGGTCGAGTCGTTCCCGGTGCTATGCGAGACCTGCCTGTCCATGAGCGGCGAAGTGTTGAGATCGACGTCGTCCGTGATGGCAGAGTGTGCGCTCGACTCGAGTGCATGGATGAGGTTGACGAGCATGTTGGACGAGATGGGCACTTCCGGGTTCTCGTCCGCGAACACTTCGAGCTGGCTATAGACTTTTGGGTCGATCAAGGGATGGTCCCTCTGCCTTTCGAACTCGGACAAGATGGCTGGCAGGTTTCGGCTGAGCAAGGTTGGCTGGCTCTGAGGCAGTGCTTCGTCGGTGCTGTCGTCTTGCTGCACCTGAAAGTCGGGGAGGAACTTGTCAAAGAGCGCTTCAACTTCTTGCTTGAGCTCTTCCATCCTAGCTGGATCATCGGATGCGACCGAGAGACCGCTATTGAGAAGGACGACATTGGAGAGATGACTGGAGTCGGACTTGGGTCCAGCCGAGACGTCGCTGCGAGTGGAAAGAAAGCCACCGTAGGAGGTGGCGGGCGTGTTGTCGATATCATCCTCGTCTTGAGATGGACGCTCCTCGTCAAAGCCGGAAGACAGCTGGCTGGCGCTCGAGTCGGAAGGGCTGCGGCCATGACGTGGTTTGAGCTTGACCGCTTCCATGAGCCCTTGTGACGCTGCTTTCGTGCGCTCTTCTAGGATGGCTTGCGGCAATGCTTGTGCATCTGCATGATCAGGAATCAAAGCCGCTTCTTCGACGATGTGATCTTCGGACACCATCTTTGCAGTCGACACGTTGCGTTCGGTACCTAGGAAGGCGAGCTTGGTTGGATGTGGTGGAAGCAAGCGTCGTCGCAGCTCGAGGTGGCTAGAGCGGCAAGGTCATACAGACTGATGAGGGTGTGACAGGTCGGTAAACAAACAACAAAGGGAGATGCTTGGAGATGCCAGTTGTCTAATCTCGAGCTGGTTGGTCTGTGAAAAGCTTTAATGAAGTCGGGCCGTGACAATGCTGCAAGGTCAGGTTGACTGCAGCTGCGCGGTGTCTTGTGCGGGATCTCGAATGTGACCACCGACAGAGATGGAGACAAAGGCCGTGACAAGAACGGCGGAGGTGATGATGTATGGGAAGATGAGGAGAAGGAGAAGGAGGAGGGTGCGGGGAAGCTGAAGCGAGCAATGACCCTTTTTCGAGGTGCGGATCATCCGCGGTCGAAGTGACTTTTTTTTTTTTTTTTTCTTTTTCTTTTTCTTTTGAAGCGTCACACGCAGGCGAACGCCCAACGAAAGCGATCCGAGTGGAGCTGCAGCTCAACGACCCTTTTGCGGAACGCACAATTTTCAGAATTCACATCCCGCTTTCGTTGAGCTTGCCTGCAACCTGCAACCTGCATCCTGCATCCGCGCCAACCAGCTCGTTCAGATCCGAAGCGACGCCCACTTCAGCAACTAACTTTGGCCCCACCGCCATTGTCAAAGTCTGATTCTCTTGTTTGCTCGATTGCGGTCCGTCTGTTCTCGGAGTTGAGACAAGCTCAGAGCGGGGAGAGAGAGGAAGAAAAGGGGTCCAGCAACAACCGACCAACGAGACCCCTTTTCTGGCATCATCGACCTTCGAGAGCGTAACGACCGGATCGCGGAGAAAAATTTCGTATTTGTTCGGTCAACAAGGCGTAACAATTTTGAAAATTCTGAAGCCTCGCTCTGCACCGAGGAAGATGACGCACGGAAGACCCTGAACACGGGAAAGGCGGGTCAGCCAGAACGACCTCGGGTCCAACACCAATGCTCACGCACGCACGCACGGTTCCACTTCGACAACTCTCTTCCATCTGTTCCGCCGAGCTTCGGAGACCATCAACATCCACTCTACCAACTGAAAGCTTCTTCCCGTTGGTTCTCCATCGAGATTCGGAGTCAGAGTCCTAGGCGAAAGGGTCGAGAGCGAGCGTCAGAGGCTACAACGACAAGATGGCTTCACTGCTCACCTCGGAACTCACCTCGCTAGGTGCCGAGGCTCGACGGAAGCATCCCGAGATCAAGCAGGCCGCCGATGCTGTGCTGACACGCCTCAAGTCAGACGGAGACAGCTTCCTCGCTTCATCACGCAACGATGACAGTCCGCCATCGGATCACCCTCTGCTGCGACCGGTGCTGCTCAGCTGCGAGACCAAACTGCCCAAAGTCATCTCGCTTGCAATGGCTCTGCTACAGCGCATCTTGCTACAGCGACTCATACCGGACGCTGCCATCCCCACCATCGTCAACACCCTCAACAAGCTCCTCACCCCACCCACAAAGAGCGACGTAGATGTTCAGCTCAAGATCCTCCAGATCGCATCCGCGCTGCTCTCGTCTTACCCCAACTTGCACAATGCCGACCTTTCCAACACGCTCATGCTCGGATTCAGGCTTCATGAAGGCAGCAAGGTTGCCGTCGTCAGTTCCACTGCCGCTGCAACCCTAAGACAGAGCGTCATGGCCGTCTTTGACAAGATCAAGGAAGAGGATGCCGTGCTCGACGGAATCAAAGGAGGAGGCGAGGAAGCCGCTGCCCTCGCACCGCTCGCGGCCATGTCCGTCGATCTTCCAGAGGGTCCGGTCACCCTCTTTCCCTCATCGCGCGATGCATACCTCGTCTTTTCAGACCTTTGCTCCCTAGCCAACGCCGAGCCAGCCTCCTTCCTGTCTCTCGACTCACTCTCCAAAACCTTTTCGCTCGAGTTGATCGAAAGCGTCCTCTCGAACCATCCGCGTCTCTTCGCCTCTGCTACCTCCACCAAGAACCAGGGCAACTCCCATCCAGAGCTGCTTTTCCTTCTGCGCTCCAAGGTCTGCCCACTTCTCATCAAGAGTCTCAGCGAGCCGCCAGCATTCCCCATCCATCTTCGTCTCATGCGTCTCCTCTTCCTCCTGCTGCGTCAGTTCAGCTCGGATCTCGTGCTCGAAGTCGAGATCCTTCTCTCAATCCTACTGCGAACCGTAAACCCCTCAGCACAGGAGCTTGCCGCACATGGAGGCTCTCAACCCCTGCTCTGGCAGAAAGTGCTCGCACTCGAAGTACTTCGCAGTCTATGCTCCGACGACGTCTTTCTTCGAAACTTGTGGCTCTGGTACGACTCGAGCCATGCCCCGAAAGACTCGGCTGAGCCATCCAGGTCATCATTCCCCATCTTTTCCAAGCTCATCGAGACAGTTCAGAGTGTCCTCCTACAAGGCGAAAGGCTGTTTGCCCAGGATGCGTCCATGCAGAGCAGCACCCTCGAGGAAACCCCTGAAGGTCCTCGCAAGAGCCAGATCCGACCAAGCTCAGACAGAAGCTTCAGCGGCCTCTACGAAGCTGCAGCCGGCGTCGCCAGTGCTGCTATGTCGGGCGTCTATGGCTTTTCTGAAACAACAGGAACGGAGACGCTGTCTTCAGCAAGCTCACCTTCCATCCAGATCATCGACCAACTCGACAAGATCGAAGCACCCAACGTCGCTTCAGCAGCTTTGCCAAAGACCTATCCGCAGCTTCTCGCGCTGCAGTCCTGTCATCTTCTCACACAGTCTATGGCATTGTACGCGCTTCCGCTCTACTCCAAGTTTGTCAACGCTCGCGCCAAGGACGCTGCACCAGCACCTCCGGCCATGCAGGACGCTGACATCGACACCCTCGCCAACGCAACAGAGAGAGACGGCCTTCGTCTCACAAGGTCCATGCTCAGAGCGTCAGCACTTCCGCTCAGCGATGTCCTCACCCGATACCTGCGCATCAAGTGCACCGATCCCATCTTTGAGGAGACCCTCTTGGCGCTAAGAAACCTCACGAATGTCACGGGCGCCCTCGACTTGGGACAGGAACGCGACGTGGTCCTCACCAGGTTTATCGCCCTCGCAGTTCCTGGATGGGACGCTGCTGCTCCCGCCGCCGTGCTGGGCTCAGTCAAGAACGGCGCAGCTCAAGCGCGCAAGATGTC
>JALCCG010000112.1:0-64050 GCA_023212695.1 Sporisorium sorghi | reverse complement strand
TCCAAAAAAGTTGGTTTCAAAGAAAAAATCCCACCCCCCCTCCCGCGAGATAATAAAAAAATTTTTTTTTTTTTTTTTTTTTTTTTTTTTTTTTTTTTTTTTTTTTTTTTTTTGCTCCACCTCGAGCAAACGATCTTGGAGAAGCTCTCTTCTTCATCGACATCGACACCGACGTTCAATTAGACCTGCAAAAGAGACGCTCAGGAACGCACAACACACGACATGCTCACATCTTCGCTATACCGCACTTCAATAGCACGAACAAGCAGACTGTACTCAACAGCAGCGCAGCCACCACGGCCACCAAAGTCACAGGGCCTCAATCAACCCAAAGCCATCTTCTGGGGGTAAGTTCGCGAGGCAACTCCTTTTCATCTCTCCTTTTCGCTGATCCGATCTCTCACGTTGATATTATCGTGTTTGTAATCTGCAGCTGGGCGGGGCTCATCGTCATCGCGGGGTTCAGCTACTTCACCGTCAAGTCGAACAACACGGCCAAGAAGCGCGAGTTTATGATCCGCCAGGGGCAGGAGCTGCAACGGCAGCGCAGCGAGGCTGGAGGCGAAGATACAGCGCCGTCGTCTATGCCAGTTCGTAAGTGTGCCTCGAAAACAGAGCGGAGGTGAAGTGGAAGAGGGATGATGCTGATCAGTTGCTTCTTTTGTTTTTGTTTTGGTAGTCATATCGTCGACGAACCGGGAGAAGTATGCGCAGTCTCCATTGCAGAGTCTGGCTGCGGTGCTGAATCGGCAGACGACGCAGCGGTCGCGCAATCCGGAGGCGGCGAGGGCGGGGGCGAGTGGGAGCGAGTGAGTGAGGGAGATACGGCTCGAAAGTGCTCTCAAGTACCCCTAACTTTGCTGTATCCTCAATGCCACAGTACGAGCCGCTTTACAGCTACTTTGTTTGTGCCTTGTCGACTGTGACGAGTCGGAAGAGAGCGTTTCAGTCGTGAGTCGAGGATGAACCAAGAGCAGAAGAACGGAGATTTACCCGATCTGCTGCCCGATTTGAGTCTACTTTAACCAGTTGCGCGGCTTCTCGACTTGCCGACATACCTCACGCCAAGGTTGCTATGCACCTTCCCCACACTTCTCCTTTCCACCTCCATCACCTTTCTCACCTTCACCCTATCCAACAACAATGGCGTTCCCACAACCCTACCATGGCTACGCCTCTCCGCAATACCACAACCTGACCCTCGCCGCCGAGGGCGTGCTACTCCTCTCTTTCAACCGTCCCCCGGTCAACGCATGGATCGACGCACAGTGGCGCGAGCTCGCCGCCATCCTGCGCACGGTCCGGGACGACCCCAACGTCTCCGCCATCGTCCTCGCAGGAGAAGGGCGCTGCTTCACCGCCGGTCTGGACCTCAACGAGCAGTCTCTCGGCAACGTCGTCGCCGAGCTCCCCGATGCTGCACGCAAAGCGTTGGCGATGCGCGCGCACGTGCGTGATTTCCAGGAAGCCATCTCGTGGTTCGAGTACGTCGAGAAGCCCGTCATCGCCGCCGTGCACGGCGTGGCGTTCGGCCTGGCCATCGATATCATGTCCGCTTGTGATACAAGGTATGCGAGTAGCGAGGCGCGGTTTAGTATCAAGGAGGTCGATGCGGGACTGGCGGCGGATATCGGGACGCTGCAGAGGTTTCCGAAGATTGTGGGGAACGACTCGTTGGCTAGGGAGCTGTGTTATACTGCAAGGGAGTTTGGTGCGAAGGAGGCGAGGGAGATTGGGTTCTTGAGTAGGGTGGTTGAGGGCGGTAGGGAGGAGGTCGTAGGTGAGTTGCTTTGACGGATGAGAGAGAGAGAGAGAGAGGGTGAAGTTACTGATCTGATATTCTTGTGGGGTGTCACAGCCGCTGCGGTCAAGACTGCTGCTCAAATCGCCTCCAAGGCGCCCGTCGCCGTCCGAGGAACCAAGATCTACCTCTTGCACGGCCGAGACCACACGTAAGTGCAAACATCATCCTCCGCCGTATCGTACCACTCTATCACTGACACTCCCCATCGTTGTTCCCGTGCTGCCCGCTCCAGCGTCGAAGAAGGCCTACGCTACACCCAGGCGCTCAACTCGGCGCTGCTGCAGTCCGACGACATGCCCGTCGCCATGCTCGCTGTGATGCAGAAGAAGACGCCCAAGTTTGCCAAGCTCTGAGGTTGCCTCTACTTTGTCGCCGTGAATGTCAATGTGTTGTGATTGTAACGTTGCGGCAAGAGAGGTGTTGGATGTGCGGCTGAGCATGGACCCTTGAAAAGGTGTTGACGAAATCGCGCGTTTTCTTGAGCTCGAGTCGCATTTTCTTCTCCTCGTCGACCCAATTCTGCTTCGTTGCTCCTCACCACCACCAACGCCATCGCCCCGCTCGCACTCTCAGTGCCAGCAACCTCGCACACAATGGGCGACTCATCCTACAAAGGCGTCTCCGCAGCCCAAGACTCGCGCTTCAGCAACAAAGAGTCTGCCCTCCTTCGCAAACTCAAATTCCCCCCGCACTTCGACACCAAAGTCGACATGACCAAGGTCGAGCTTTCGGTGATCAAACCGTGGATTGCGCGCCGCGTCACCGAGCTGCTCGGCTTTGAAGACGATGTCGTGCTCGAATACGCAGCGGGGATGCTGGAGGAGGCGCGGTATCCGGACGCTAAGCGGATGCAGATTCAGCTGACGGGGTTTCTGGAGGACAAGACGGCGGAGTTCATGGGCGAGTTGTGGGGGCTGTTGGTGTCGGCGCAGGAGAGTCCGGGGGGTGTGCCGCAGAAGTTTGTGGAGGAGAAGAAGGAGGAGTTGAGACGGAAGAGGGAGGAGGGCGAGAGGGTGGTCAGGGAGGCTAGGGAGAGGGCACAGCAGCAGGCGGCGGGGTTGGGGGCGAGGAGGTCGAGGTGGGACGCCGGCGCGCCGTCGAACTCCACTGGAGTGGCGCAAGACACTCGACCACCAGCATACAGGCCGAACAACAGAGACGAGTACCGTCCCAGCAGAGGCGACAGGTACCACCCTCGCCGCGGAGACTACGACTCGTATAGCCGCAACGCTAACGGCAACAACTCCGGTCGGAGCCGAGACTCTGGTTGGGGATCTCGTGCTCCTCGACGTGACGCCGAAGAATCTCGACCCTCGTCGCGCCGCTCACCTTCGCCTCCGCCGCGCCATCGAAGACGATCTCCCTCCCCTGTGCCGCCGCCGCGAGAGCAAAGGAGCCGCCAGCGCTCTCGATCACGGTCTCGCTCTGTGACGCCAGATTATCGCGACACTCTGCGCGACCGGAAGCAGCGTCGTACGGCTGACGAAGACTCACGGGACCGCCGCATTGAAGATCGGTCCGACCGCTCACGTCATTCTCGCAGGGACGACGCCGTTGACGACGAAGGTGCATCACGCAGAAGATCTCGTCGCGAGGAGGAGCGCGCATCGAGAGAACGGGAGCTCAGAGACAAACTCGTCCGTGCCAAGGCTTCACGAAGCACACAACGCTCCGAAGACGCTTGAAATTCAATTTCACAGAGCTCTTCTCCCGCGGAACGGCTGTGGACGTGCGTGTGTGGTATACTGCGCACCACCAAGTGATACAATTCACGTGCGATGTAAGGTGTATATGTAGTGATGAATCTGCGGAGCATTGGCGTCGGCCGCCTCGACAGCCACGAGTTTCTTGTCCGTCTCCCTCCACGGCCACGTTTCCTTTTCGCCTATGACGACGTCCTCCCACCGTCTGCCTCCCGTCTTCACCAGCGCGGCGAGGTGGATGCCGAGCACCTGTGTCGTCGCTACGCCCTTTCCTTCCCCGCTCTGCTGCTGCTGTGTGGCCAGCTGCACTAATGCTGGGTGGTGATTATCCGGGGAAGTGAGAACCGACGCGGAATCGACATCATCGCCAGTCGAGATGGAATCCGTCGTGCTCTTGTCCAGCACCACGTCGAACGGTGTCCCCCTCCCCAGCACGTTCTGCATCCTTGTCCAGGCCAGCAGATCGAGCGTATGGTAATCCATCAACCCCTCCTCCTCCTCCCCTGCCTCCCGTAGAAAGTCCCGCTCAGCCCGGCGCTGGAAATCAACACTGTTCGGGGCAAAATCCACAGTGACCACGTTGCGCGCGCGCTCGCGCCAGTCCGCGGGGGAGTGCTCGCGCCAGTAGCGCACCAGATCGAGCGAGAGCCGCGACGTGCCCGCGCCGATGTGCAGGATGCGTATTGGCGGGGTGTGTAGGAGCAGCGTGGGTGGGAGCTGGGGCGAGGAGGGGGGACGAAGTGGAGAGCCATTCGAAGCCACGGGTCTCGCGTGGGTCGGTCGCGAAGCGGGTGGTCCAGTAGGTGGGGAGGTGGTATGCGAGGCCGCTGCCACCGGTGCGTTTTGAGGGGGTGCTGCTCATGGTTGAAGAGAGGTCATTGAGGGGCGAAGGTGGATGACGAAGATGATGTGGAAGAGCGAAGGGAACGAAAAGAGTTTGAGAAGAATCCAGGGTCCAACGACCAAAACTTCTTCTCGAGCCCAAAACTCCGCGGCGAATCCCATCTGCGGCTCACTTTCATCCCTCCCACACACAACCTACGTTCACACCTCTCGAGCACTTTACGCAAAGCAGTCTTACAATCGTACAAATACAAAGTGGCCCCCAAGCTTCCTCCGCCCCTCCTCTAACTCCCCGCACCGTCCTGATTCCCGCCTTCCCCCGTACCCGACGTAAAACTTGTGAGGAAAGAGCTCAGATCCACACCACCACTGCCCCCGCCCATCGACGCATCCCCTCCACCAGTTAAGCTGGAAAAGTCAAAGTTGCTCAGATCCAGCCCACCCAGGCCCGAGCCGTACATGTCGGTATCCTCACCGAATCCGCCCGCTGCCACTCCGGAGTTGAAGTTGCCCAGCGACGTGGCGTCATTGGACGTTGCTGCGCCATTGCCCGCCGTTGCGGTGGAGGAGGATAGGTCGATGCCCATCATCTTCTCAAGCTCGGACAGGTCCGTGGCGGGTGCGAGGGCAGTGGTCGTATCCGCAGCGCTGGCAGTGAGCAAAGGGATGCCGAGCGAAGAGAGGTCCGGCAGATTGGTGAGTGACGAGACGTCGATGCCGAGCGCTGACAGGTCGATACCGGGGAAGGTGGTTGTTGCTGGAGGTGCTGCTGCTGCGGTCGATGCTGATGAGGTGTCTTGCTGTGTCGCTGTCGTGGACGCGGAGGGATCAGCGCCTGTTCCAGCAGGATCGGTTGAAAGCGGGTTGGCTGCGTTTGCGAGTGCTGGCGACTGAGTGAGGTCGATCGTCTTGCTTGCACTTTCCGAAGGACCTGCCTTGGGTGCAAAGGCAAGCGGCACGTCGTCTTCGTCTTCGTCGTCGCCGTCGCTGTCGATCACGATGGCATCCTTTGCCGCCTTGCCTGCATCGGACCCTATCACATCGCTGCTGTCGTCCTTCTTGACACCTGTGGGCAGCGGTGGCGTGGCAAGACCGGTCATCGAGTCGTCTTCCTGCTTGTCTTCTGCACTTTTTGCGCTATCCACTGCATCTTTGCTAGCCTCAACAGGACCCGCCTTGCTTGCCTTTTCTTCATCTTCGATTCGTTTACGTTCCGCTTCTTCTTCAGCCTTCCTCTTGGCAGCCTCTTCCGCCTCGTGCTGTCGTTTCAGAGCCTCAGCTGCCGCCTCAGCCGCCCGTTTCGCTTCTTCCGCCTCCCTCTGCGTCGCCGCTTCCAGTTCTATCTCCAACGCTGCTTGCGCATGCAGCAGGTAATCCCTCAATCCGTGCACCAACGACAGGTACCGCGTACACTCTGCGGTGAGCTTGTTCAGGCTCGAGCTCGAGTCGTTGACGCTGTCTGCTACTGATGTAGCTGAAGATGAGGATAACGAGTGGAGACGTGCCTGTTGTGTTCTGGATCGCAAGGTGGATGCAGTTTCGAGTACGATGGATTTCAGGACGGTCTGGATCTCGATTGCGCGTTGCGATGCTGGTGCTGAGGGGCGTGAGGATGGGCCTGGCTGTGCGCCTGGTAGCGCGGGTGCTGACATTGCTGCGCTGAGTGGCAGCTGTGAGTGCCAGCGCTCGAAGTGGTTGGTGAGAGGGGAAGGATGATGGAAAGAACGAAGCTCGAAATGTCTCGAGAGGAAAGCACTGCGGAACCGAATTCCGCAATTTCGCCGTTTGTGGCGGAAGAGTGGAGAAAACAAAACACACTGCGTCGACCCTGAACTTCTTCCCCGCTTCGTCCTCATCGACTACCACCTTGTCACCCTACACTCCATCATACTTGCTTCTAAGACCATGTCTGGCTGGATTCTGTAAGCTGCAATCAAGATAATAGCTGTCTTCCAGCCCAACACTTACTTTATCCTTTGCGTCGTCTCTCGTCACAGCATACCGTCGGTGCTCGTGCCGCTCATCATCGTAGGCGCTGTGGCATCGCGCTTCTTTGGCGGCAACAAGCGAAGTGGATACACGGGCAAATACGACCCCAAGACCGGACTCGGCCGCGGTGCTCCTGGATTCCGTACGTATCGACGCTCACGCATATCAAAAGAAGTAACAAGTCACTGACAATCTTGGCATATTCGATGTCACCACAGAGACGGGCGTCAAGCGCATGGCGGTCACACCCGAGATTGCTGCCAGGATGCGCGCAGGAGAACAGGTATCGGCCGAAGAGATCGAAGCTGCCGTTGCCAAGGCACAGGCGCAAGAAGGGGCCAAGTCGAGCGCGGTTCGCAATCCCAACGTAGATCAGGACTGGCTGCCACAAGCTGGACGCAGCCCGGCGGGCAAGAAGAGCAAGAAGCGTTGAAAGCAGAGCTCTTTTGCTATTGTACTCTAAATGTCGCAAAACAGCGTCTACACTGCGACTCGATCGGCTCTGAGGGTATGTTTGGGCTTTGAACTGAGTTGAGCTGTCTATGAATGCCTCGGCTTGTCCAAATCTTCCGGCCCAAAGCTCATCGGCAACAGATACTCGAGCGTCACCACCTCGACGTTGGGCTCGTTGAGCTCCTTGCCTCCTTCATCCTCCACCGTCCCCTGAATCGTCTTTGCCGCCTCCGCTTTGTTCCAATTACACCCGACCATCAGAATACGCGCTTGGAGACTGCAATGCTCGCGAATCACCTGTCGACAGATGCCGCACGGGCTGCAACTACCCTCGAGATCGCTTGCAACAGCAACGGCGATAATGTCGCCGCGTTCGATCTTGCGCGCCGAGTTTTGTTCTGCAACATCGAGCTGGTCGGATCGGATGAGCGCTTTGGCGAGCGCGGTGCGTTCTGCACACACTGTCCCGCCGTACGATGCGTTTTCGTAGTTGGCGCCGAGGATGATCTCACCCCATTTGGTGAGGAGTGTGGCTCCTACGCGGAATTTGCTGCCGGTGGGCCAGAGTGAAGATAGGAATGAGGTCAGCTTGATTGTCGGTTTGTCAGTGGTTGCAGGAAAGAGACTCACCTGTATGGCGAGTAGGAGAGCTTCCTCGCCTCCTGAGCAGCGTGGAGCAGGTCGTGCTTCTTGTTGGCGAGCAACTGCAAGTCTTTCGGATCCATGGCGATTGTGGCGAGTGTGATGGTGAAAAGGTGAGAGTGTTGATTGCGATATCGAGGTCACAAGACATCCAAACCTTGAGTGGCTCGGACGCGCAGGTGCACGGCTATCAGCGAGCCCTTGGATTCGGCGTCTTCCGAACATCCGTCAAAGGCACACCGCACCCTTGAAGCTTGAAAGCAACACTCTTTTTCTCACGGTTGCAAGCTGTGGGACCGTGCGTGTGAGAATCTGCGTTTCGGTTGGCCCGATTTGCGGTGTTGAATCGGTCAATTTCAGTCGGTCGCTCAGCGCGGGGGATGAAGGGGAAAGAAAAAGCGCGTGCCCATCGAGATGTGTCAGCTGCCTCGCAAAGCCACCGAAATGCTGCCGCGAACCTTGCGATTCCCACGCCTCCTCTTCAACAGGTTACAATCCGACCTCTTTCAGACAGAACATGCGAACACGCCGGAGGAAGCGATAGCAGATGACGAGGCGTCGCGAGCGCCCCCTTTGTGATGCAAACAAAGACAGAGGATGTCGCGGTTATCTTTTTTTTTTTTTTTTTTTTTTTTTTTTTTTTTTTTTTTTTTTTTTTTTTTTTTTCTTCTCAGCCCAAGAAAGCGCGAGAGACGGGATATAGCCGAGCAGCAGCGATAGCAGCAGCAGCAGCCGCCAAATGGCACAGGCTCATGACGCCCCTTGAGCGCGATTACGACACCCACAGCAGCAGGCAGGCAAGGGTCCTTGAGAAACGACGCTTTTTCATCGGCAGCTCCGCGGCTACTAGCGAGCGAGCGTGTGATCTGCTAGAACGATGGCAGCTGCTCACAGGGTTCTTTCTGCTGCTGCCGTTAACCGACAGTGTGAGTGATTCATGGTCTCTGTTTTGTTATCACCGGCTCGCTCCTTTCCGCATTGCAGTGAGACCAACTTCCCCTTTCCTACATAATCTACCCTTTTCCAACGCTGCCTTTCCTTCTCACCCTTTCATCAGTGGGTCCTCGCAACATCGCTGCTGCTTCACCTCGATGTTCTGATCTACGACGAGCTGAAACACCATGTCTAGCCAAACAGCGTCTTCATCGGCGGCCGCGGCCAAACCACCCCACAAACTCGTGGTCAAGCCACTGGACCAACAACTCACCATCATCACCACCACCATCCATGGCCGCAGACGCACCTTGGTCGATACAAACGATGCTCTTCAGCTCGCAGAGACCAACTACCCCATCCGCTTCTACTTCCCTCGCGACGCCTTGCAATGGTCCTTTGCCCTCAAGCCCAGCGACCACGCCGAAACATACTGCCCTTTCAAAGGATTTGCCCAGTATCACGATGTTGCTGAGGCTGGCTCACGCATTGACGAGCTCAAAGCGGCCATTTGGTCCTATGCCACCCCGTTCTCCACCAGCGATGCCGCCGAGATTCGAGGCCACTTCTGCCTGGCTGCACCTAGCGAGCAGTTCCAAGTCAAGCTCAACGGTCGCCACATCACCGTAGACGATGCTCGCAGGATGAACGACCAGCTGCTGGCCGCATCGCCCTCCGACGTTTCTTCTCCTTCGCTTCCTCTTCAAGTCATGGAAGAAGAGCGTCGGTCTCGAGCCACCGCCCGTTCCACTAGCGCTACTCTTCAGCCACCTTCGATGAAACGTTCGGTCAGCAACAGCTCCAACGCACCACCTGAAACCTTCCCCATCTCACTCCCTCTCGGCGGCGAGCTCGAGATCGACTCGACCAACCCCGTGCTCGCCGACATGATCTACCGCCTCGACGACGAAGCGCATCACGACGAGCTTCATCCGCACCTTCCGCACGATGCAGAGCAGGCCAACGGCAATGGCGGCATTGCTGCCGATGCATCTGAAACGGCTACCGCCGCACCCATCGACGATCACCTTGCGTGGTTCAAGGACCAGCCTTGGCACCGCAGACCATCGGAAAAGTGGCTCCGTCCGTTTGCTTTCTTGATCGCCATGGCAGGTGGAATGTGCATGGGCCCCAAACTCGAGCTCCTCAACATGCTCGTCTGCGAGGAAGTGCTTGGAGACACCTACGTCGGCGGAGGCGATGTCATTGTACAGCCACCGCTCAATGCTACAGTGCAGGCATCGCATGGCAACACCCTCGACCACCAGCGTGTCCACCTCGACGGCTTCCAGCCTTGGACCGCTCCCCGCGTCGGAGAGAGCTCAGACAACGACGCCGTCACAGCGTACCTTGCAGCGCTCGACCAGCCCAACTCCACTGTCATCCCCGTACCGAGACGGCCGAGCAAGGCTTGCTTTGCCAGCCCCGAGGTTCAGTCGTCCCTCGCCACGTTGCAGCTGCTCATGACCTTGTCCATGGGCATCCTCGCTGCACTCACCACCGGCTTCTGGTCGAATCTCTCGTCCAGACGCGGTCGTCTGCCCGTGCTCCGTATCTCGATGGCCGGTATTGTCTTTACCGACGTTGTCATCCTCACTGCTGCCCTCGTGCCCCGCGCTAAGCTTCCCTTTGGCTACAGCTTCCTCGTGCTCGGCACCACCGTCGAAGGTCTGCTCGGAGGCTACAGCGCCTCGATCGCCGTTCATCAGTCGTACATTTCGGATGTCACACCGAGCGGCACGCGCGCCCACATCTTTGCGCACTTTATGGGCATTGTATACGCCGGTCTCGCCGTCGGACCTACTCTGGGCGGTCTCGCCGTCAAGCACACAGGCAACCTGCTGGCGCCCTTCTGGTTTGCGCTGGCCATGCATCTGCTCTACGTGATGGGCGTGTTTTTCTTCATCCCCGAGAGCACTAGCAAGGCATTCCGCGCCAAGGCGCTGCACGAGTACAACGAGTCGCGCGCCGAGATGAAGCGCAAGGGTGACGAGCGCAAGACGGCCGAGCAGCAGCCTTTGCTCGATTCGCGCAACTGCCAGGGCGAGCGCAAGCCGCTCAAGAAGCGTGCTTGGAAGCGTGTCAAGGCTTTGTTCATGGGCAGTGTTCTGTATGCGCCGCTCGAGCCGCTTGCGTTCTTGCTGCCGAAGAAGGTGGTCGTCGACGAAGTGGAAGAGGTGAGCGAACAAGCAGGGTCGTCTGGTGCCAGCACGCCGCGCACCAACGCTCTGGCGCCTCCAGAGGCCTCGGCGTCGCACATCTCGGTCTCGCGCGTCGAGCCCCGCACACGCTACGACTACAACCTCTCGTTCCTCTCGCTCACCTACTTCACCGAGACGAGCATCTTTGGCATCATGTCGTACAAGTTGCAGTACGCGCAGGAGCAGTACATCTGGGGATCGGCCGAGTTGGGGATGTACCTCACTTTCCTCAGCGTCACGCGTGTGCTTGCGCTGACGGCCATCTTGCCGCTGGTGATCAAGCTGCTGCATCGGCCGGTCAAGGCGTTGCGGCTGCCGCAGGATGGGCCGCCGGTGGAGGAGGAGCTGACGGTCGCGCCCGATTCGAGGCGGCAGTCGACGTTGGACGACGAGGGCAGGCCGCATCGCCGGATGAGCTCGTATGGGGCTACGGGGCAGTCTAGTCCGGTTGATAGTGGAGAGGAGGAGGAGGGCGAGTGGGACGAGAGGAAAAAGTCGGTCGAGGAGCTGTGGACGCTGCGCGCCAAACACCTGCGTCTTATTCACGATAGCAAGTTCGACCTCAAGCTCGTCAAGATCTCGGTGGTGGTCAACACGCTCTCGTACGCCATGCTCATTTTCTCGAATACGCCAGAGCTATTCTACCTCGCCACGGCGCTGACGTCGCTGGGCGGCGGTGGAGGCGCTGCCATGTCGTCGCTTGCATTGGCGCTGCTCAAATCGCCCGCCGATGCCGGCAAGCTGTTTGGCGCGTGGAGCATCACCTCGGCCATCTCGGGCACCGTGGTCGGGCCCATTCTGTTCGCGGAAGTGTTCAAGCGCACGACAAAGACGTTCCCGCCCGCGATCTTTGTGGTGGGTACCGGGCTGTTTGTTATTTCGTTCCTGCTGCTGTGCGGCGTCAAGGTGCGCAAGCCGATCAGTCTGCCTGCGTTGCCTGCGCGACCGCATCCCGCACCAACGAGCGAGGAGAGGCCAGATGGCGAGGCGGCGACGCACAAGTCGGCGTATCGCAGCGAGACGTTCAAGGGCGCGTATACGATGAAGACGGCGAAAGCGGGTGGTGGCAAGAGCGGGACGAGTCGGCCTGGGTTGCCGGCGTTTGAGTAGGGTCGAGCCGTTGTAGACAGTGTGGAATGGAAGGATTGGTTAGAAATTGAAGTGTGAAGGTGTGTAGAGAGACGAGGTGAGTCGGAATGTGAAGCTTCTAGGAAGTTGTGATGGGGAAGCGTGTGATTCTGAGGAATTGTAATGTGATGAGATGTGAGAGGAGATCGGATAGGGTGGAAGGCGAGAACTGAGAGGTGAGAGGTAATCGATATGAGTGACAGATGAGAAGTGGTTGCCGAGAAGCGTACGTCAGGATGTGATGATTCAGCGAGGGGAGGCGGACTTCAAATGAAGCGCAGCGTTCTGCGCTGGGACGAGTGCGTCGACTGAGCGTCTTGCTCGCTCTCCCTCTGATCCGCACTTGAGCCGGCCTCGGCAGCACCAGCTGCACCATCATCGGCATTCGCAGCGCCATCCTGCTCACTTACCACCCTAGCCTGCTTCTCACTCAACTCTACCCCACTGCGCTTCAACATCTCGAGCAGCCGCTTCTGCTCGCGCTGCTCGCCCCTCTCCCACCCCTGCTGCGCCTCGGACTGCGCCTCGCTGCGTTCTGCGTTCATCTCCTTATCAAACGCCCTGAGAATCGCAAAGCGACGCGGCGAGACGGTGCGCGTAAGCTTGGCCATCTCCGGCTTTGCCTCAGCCGATCCGAGCGTCGACGACGGCTGCAGGATCGGGCTGGGCATCGTGCGTCCGCTCGTGGGCAGCTCGAGCACAGGCGGCGGCAGGCGCGGCTTGAGCGGCTCCCCATCCGCTCCCACGCTCACCTCTTGACCGCCTTCACTGCCAACTGCGTTGATCGCTCGGACCAGCGCGTCGTCCTCGACACTGCGCCGCTTGACCGGCCGGCTGGGCGCCGAGATCTCGGTCTTGTCCACCACCCCACCGTGGTGCGAAAACGCTCCGTGCTTGCCAGGTACAACGTCCTTGCGCCAGAAGCTGTCCTTGCGCCAGAAGGCGAACACGTGCACGCTCCAGTCGGCTACGGCGACGAGCGGGTTCCACAGCGGCTTGCCGGACTCGTCGTACCCCACGTGGCCGCGTGATGAGCCGCGAGAAGAGTCGGTGGCGCGACCGGTGTCGGAGTTGTCCGAGGCGGAACCGGGACCAGCTTCCGGCGAGTTGTCGCGCTGAGCGGCGGCGGCGGCGCCATTGAGCGTGCTCGAGACCTGGATGGTGTTGTTGCGGCTGATGGGGCGGGAGAATGTGATGGATCGCGTCTTGGTGAGCGTCGCGGTTCGACGCATGACACCAGGGCCGAGCTTGGAGATGGGGATGGTGATGCCGTGCGTCAACACCGAAGAAAACACCATGAACAGCACCACGGGACTGTAGACCGCGCGCAGGCGGTCGCGCGTGCCATCGTCCGGCAGCTGCTTGAGCGCCACCTGAATGTAAAACACCGCACCGACACCAATAGGCCCGAACCAGCCGGCGAACGACGACTCCTTCAAGTCCCTCAGCGCCGGGATCGCTTTGGTGGCAGCAATCACCCAGGGCGGACGACGCAGGAGCAGCACCGTGATGCCGAGCACAACGACCCTCCACCCGGTCAGCTGCAGTTCCGGGCTCGAGTAGTCGGCCCATGGGATGATGGCGCCGATGTAGACGAAGACAGCCATGTTGAGCACGGTGTCGATGATCTCTTGAAAGTCGTTGTCCTCGGTGCGGATCCTGAACCAGTCGTCCCAGGTGAACGAGTTGCCCGCGATGAAGCACGCCAGGATATCGTCCGAGCCAAACAGGCCCGTCGTGCCCAGGGTGAAGAAGGCGAGCCCCAGACCGTAGGCGAAGAAGTTGGCCTTGTCGATGTACGACCTGGACTCGGCCCATTTGAGCGATTTCCTCGCCAGATAGCCGATGAGCGAGCCAAACACGATTGACAGCAGGATCTGGTAGACGACGACGGCGTACACCCAGCGGCCGATCTCGGTCCCGACGCTGCTGCCCTTGTCTTCGCCCGTGCGCGCGAGAAGGTAGATGGCGAGATAGAGGAACGGGAAGCCCAAACCGTCGTTGGCGCCAGACTCGGCAACGATGATGTTACGCACGTTGGCGGGCACGTGCTTCTCGGCATACCTTCCCGTCGTGATCGAGTTGGCCAGCACAGGATCGGTCGGTGTCACGGCAGCTGCAATGCAAAGACTCTCCAAAAAAGTCAAGTTGGGGATCAACCCCCAAATCAGCAGCGCAGTGGCAAACCAGGCCGTCGTCATAATGCCAAACAGCAAAATGATGAGCGACACCTTTTCCTTCCACAGATACGCCTTGGGAAGCGATATACCGCAGAAGAGCACCTGGATGCCAACGACGATGCGCGTGAAAGTGTAGGTGACGTAGTTGGTCTCTTCTGTGTTGCCCCAGCTGATGGGGTCGACCCAGTTGAGCACGTACGGTCCGACGATAATGCCGGCGGTGACGGCGAGCAGCGGCTCCGAGAGGTAGAGAAGCTCCTTTACGACGTACGAGAGAAGGCCGTAGATGACAATGAAGCCGCCGAGCACGGCGAGCGACTTGGAGACTTCGCTCAGGTCGACCTCGATGACGTGGGCCGGCATGGTTGCGGACAGTCCCGGCGGCGTGCCAGACCAGAGTGTAGAGAGATGAGAGTTTGGAGGTTTCGGCTAGTCAAATATCAGCCGTATTCAAGATAGATGTCACTGTGGACCAAAGGCCAATGTCATTGACCGTAGGAGATCGAGTTGCGGCCGTGGGTGCTGACCGTGAGAACGCTGGCAGAGACGAGGCGCAAGGAGGGCTGCATGGGATAGATACAGCTGAGCTAGCTGAGCAGACTTCAGTGCTTGAGTGTAAGATCCCTTGGATCTATTGAGAAGGCAAAGAGGAGGCGATGCTGGTGTTGAACAATGGTTGATGGTGGCTGAGCAGAAGAAGGGAAGAGCGGAGAGAGAGAGAGAGAGAGAGAGAGAGAGAGATTTGCTTGTGGAGAAGCGCCGATTCACTTTCAAATTTGCTGTCCGATTCCGCGCGCAAGGATTTTTCAGCGTGAAGATGTCAGATCTGAACAATTCTCTCTTTTCTGTTAGAGCGAATTCTGGCTTCGAAGAAGACGCTCGGCAATCTCTCGAAAAGCTTCTTCGGATCGGCAATCTTTTTGACCGACGCGCTTTTGTCCAACGAAACAGCGACCGGCGACCCGACCTTGGCTGCTCCTCCTTGTGTTGTGCGGGGTTGCTGAAGCTCCTCTCGACATATAAGCACCGCAACTCCAGCCCACCTTTTCTTTCACATCCACACCTTCTCCAACCGCACCGTCTCCACTCCGCAATGAATGGCGACGCACCCCTCTTCCTCGGCCTCGACGCCAGCACGCAGGCGCTCAAGGCGTCGCTGCTCGATGTCGACCTCAACGTACTCTCCGAGATCGAGGTGCGATTCGACCGCGATTTGCCTCAGTACGGCACCACAGGCGGCGTTTCTGCTCCTGAAGCGGGAGACGATGACGGCACTGTCGTGGCGCCTGTAATGCTGTACGTTGAGTCGATCGACCTGCTTGCCGAGCGCATGAAGGCGGCAGGTTGGCCGCTCGCGCGCATCCGTGCTGTCTCGGCGGCGGGGCAGCAGCATGCCTCTGTCTATTTCTCGCGCGCCGCACCGCGCATCTTCACGACTCTGTCAGCGGACAAGACGCTCAAGGAACAGGTGGGTGACGCGTTCAGCAGGGCAGTCGTGCCCAACTGGCAGGACTCGTCCACCGTCGAAGCGTGCAAGGCGTTCGAGAACGCCCTCGGTGGAGCAGATGCTTTGGCCAAAGTGACGGGCTCCAAGGCGCACACCAGATTCACAGGCCCGCAGATCTACAAGTTCCGCACGCAGCAGCCGGAAGCGTACAAGGACACGCAGCGCATCGGCCTCGTGTCGAGCTTCATCACCACCATGCTGTGTGTCGGCGAGGGCGAGGACGAATCCACGATAATCAAGGGTATCGACGAGTCGGATGCATGCGGGATGAACTTGCTGGACATGCGGCCTCCCTCCTCTATCCCTGCTGCGGAAACTCGAGGCAAGATGGAACCGGGATGGAACCAGACCCTGCTCGCTCTTGCTTCAGGCGAAAGCGAAGGCGCCGACACTTCTCTAGGTGGCGCTGCGGAACTGGAACGAAAGCTCGGCGTCATCTACCGCGACGCTGGCGCACCCATCGGCAACGTGGGCAGCTGGTGGACGCAGCGCTACGGCTTCAGCCCGGACTGCCAAGTGTTCCCAGGCACGGGCGACAACCCAGCGACCTTCCTCGCATTCAGCCTGGCCGAGCGGCAGGCGATCGTCAGCCTGGGCACCTCGGACACCGTCATGGTCGCCACGCACCAGTACGTGCCCGATCCGGACTTTCACGCGTTCTTCCACCCCGCGCGACTTTCGGCAAGTGGCGATGCGTTCTTCAACATGCTCGTGTACAAGTCGGGGAGTCTGGCGCGCGAGTGGATCCGCGATCAGTACTGCGCGGGCAGCTGGGATGATTTCAACGCGGATGTGGAGAGGTTCAGGCTCGAGGATGGGGATGGAGAGAAGAGGGTTGGGTTCTACTGGTTGAGGCCAGAGATCATTCCGTCGGGCGCATCGGGTGTGCATCGCTACACGAAGCAGACGAACGAGTGGCACAAAACTGACGAGTTCAGCGAAAAGGGAGTGAACGCAGGCGCAATCCTCGAGACGCAGTTCCTCAACTACCGCTACCGCTCCTCGTCGATCGTCGCCGGCCCCTCATCTTCCTCCTCCTCTGCGGTTGACACGTCTACCCTCCCGCTCGACGCCATCTACGCCGTCGGAGGCGCGTCATCCAATCCGACCATCACGCAGACCATGGCCGACGTGTTTGGCTGCGACATTGTCAAGCCCGTCCAGCCTGCCAGCGACGGCCAAAGCTGGACACCAGCCAACTACAACTTTTGCTCGGTGGGCGCGGCGTACAAGGCGGTATGGGGTTGGAGCAGGTTGCAGCTCAAGCAGGGCGACAAGGTGCCGGAGTTTGACGGGTTTGTGCACGCCACCAAGTCGAGGCAGGCCAAGCAGGCAGGGTTGGGGCAAGGAGCAGCGGAAGAGCAGGTGCAAGGCGGTGTGCAGGTCATCTGCCGCCCGCGCGAGGGCCGGACGCAGGTGTACACGGATGTCATTGGCGAGTGGAAGCAGCTCGAGGAGCGAGCTCAGAAGGAGACGTAATGCAATTTCAATGCCATTAGACAATGTAGCTCTGAACCCGGGACAGCGCCTCGATCGCTTCGTGTGTAATGTCTTGCACCACTTTCCGAGCCGGCACGATCGCATCCATCGCGCCGACTCCCGTCCCGGACCAAATGACGATGCGGTCCGTGTCGTTCTCCTTGGCCGCCTGCTTGTACCGCTCCATCCTTTTCCTCGCCCCCTCTGGATCCTGTTTGCCCGCCTTCACCTGCTCCTGCAAATCGCGCTCGTACTCCTCGACCGTCTTATTGCGCAGTCCTCGTCCATCTGTACCCTGTGGCCATCCGAGCGTACCACGAGCATCGTCAAACGCAAATGTACGCAGCGTCGCCGATCCTTTGGCCTTGACGAGCTCCTCCTTCTGCAGCTGAGAATACGTCGATTCGGGCGTCAACACGAAGCGCGTGCCGTAGACGCCGCCGGCACAGCCTGCTGCCAGCAGCGCTGCGAGCGAGCGACCGTCGGCGAGCCCTCCCGCTCCGAGCAACGGTGGAATCGTCTGTGCTGCATTGTTGGGTTTGAGCAAAGGCAGCCGTTTCAACACGTCAGCGAGCAGAGCAGACAGGGGCGGGGCTTGCGAGTGTCCGTGTCCCCCCGCTTCGCAGCCTTGCACGATGAGCACGTCGCAGCGGCACTGTTCGACGGCAGCTTGGAGCTCCTGCTCGCGGCCGATCATGACGAACCACTTGATCTGCTCGTCTGGGTTGCCATGGAGGTCGCTGTTGCGCTGTGCGTCGAGGTCGGTGATCACTTTCTGCCATCCTACGAGCTCGTGCTCGTCGCCGAAGCTGAGCCAGATAGCGCGCGGTCGTGCGCTTACAATGACGTCGAGAAAGTCAATGACCGATCGGTTGGGTTGGGCTTGATCTGGTCTCTTGCCGTCGTTGAGCTCGGTGAGGCGCCACACGAGAATGCCGATGCCAAAGTCGGCCCTCTTGCGATGTGAGAGCAGCTCGGTGTGGGAAACCGATAGCTCTCGATACGCCTTGTCGACTTCAGACTGTAGCGTGACAGGTGTGAGGTAGCCTGCACCGATGAATCCGAAGCCTCCTGCTGAGGACACAGCGGCGGCGAGCTGTCCGCCCGAAGCGCCGGCCATGGCGCCCAAGACGATCGGGGTCTTGACTGAAGGCAGCACCCGAGTGAGTGGCGTGATGATGTTTCGGCCCGCCATGTTTGCGGTCGTGCTTATGATTCCCGAAGAGTAAGGTCGTGGTTGTATGAATGACAGTCGTGGTCGGTCGACAAATCCGATTTGCTTCAAAAAATGCGGGGGAAGGTGCATAAGCAAGCGGAAAGCCCTAAAAGCCGCTTCGACCGCACTCAACTTGGCAGCGGAGAAGACGTGGCCCGAGCAAAAGAGCGGCAATCGCGCTTGCATCGGCTTGTTCGGTTACTGAATCATAGACCACCATCATCTTGCTGCTGCCAAGCAGACCAGCTACAAATACGACACTCGACCAAGTCACTCCTCCCGACAAGCAACCCATAGACGAGATGCGCGCGATAGTTAGTTGCGTCTCAACGCTGCTGCGCGAGCATGCGAACAGAGCCGTACCAAGAACGCTTGGCTTGCAAGCGCTCTCAACAGTGTCGATTCCGCTCACAGCCACCAAGCAGACGGCAAGGATCTGCTCACGCCAATCACTCCCAAGCGCTCGACGTGGCCTAGCCTCCAGCGCAGTGCGACGATCGAGTCCCAGCCCGGATGCTCCCTCTATCCCACCGCCGCTCAAGGGCATTCGAATCGTCGACCTCACGCGCGTGCTTGCCGGTCCTTACTGCACCATGCTTCTAGCCGACCTCGGCGCCGACGTGATCAAGGTCGAGCATCCAAGAGGTGGAGACGACACACGCGCATGGCTGCCGCCCTTTGCCCAGCCACCCACCGGCAAGGACGCACCGAAAGCCCCTGCTGGAAAAGAAGACTACTGGGCATCGCTGCCGCCCGAGTCGGCCTACTTCCTCAGCGTCAACCGCTCCAAGCGATCCATTACCGTCGACCTCAAATCCGAAGCAGGTAAAAAGATCATCTACGATCTCGTCGCCAAAGCCGACGTCGTCGTGGAAAACTACCTTCCCGGCAAGCTCGCCAGCATGGGCCTCGGATATGAAGATCTCAAAAGAGTCAAGCCGGACATCATCTACGCCAGCCTCACGGGGTACGGCCAGACGGGCTCGTATCGGGACAAGGCCGGATACGATGTTATTATCGCCGCGGACGCCGGGCTGATGCACATCACGGGCGAGGCGGATCGACCGCCGGTCAAGATCGGTGTGGCCATGACCGACCTTACGACGGGGCTGTACGTGCACGGCGCCATCATGGCTGCGCTGCTGGGGCGCGCGCAGACGGGGCAAGGCGTGCACATTGATGCGAGCCTGTTCGAGTCGCAGATCGCGTCGCTGGCCAACATTGCGTCGAACTACCTCATCGCGGGGCAGGAGGCGGGCAGGCACGGCGACAAGCATCCGTCCATCGTGCCGTACCAGACATTCCAGGCGAAAGACGGCCGCATCATGCTGGGTGCGGGTAATGACGGGCAGTTCAAGTTTTTGTGTAATCTGCTCGAGAGGCCGGAGCTCGCGACGGATGAAAAGTATGCTACGAATGCGGCGAGGGTAGCGCACCGCGAGACGCTCATCCCGCTGCTGGATGGGCTGCTGCAGCAGAAGACGGTGCAGGAGTGGTGTGATCTCATCAATGGCAAGATCCCAGCTGCGCCGATTCGGAATATCAAGGGGACTTTCGACGAGCATCCGCAGAGTAAGGATAGGAAGGTGGTGGCCGAGGTGGAGCATCCGAGGGCGGGAAAGATCAAGATCGTCGCGCCGGCGGTGAGGTATGGCAATGGCAAGATGAAGATCACTCGACCGCCGCCTGTTTTGGGGCAGCATACGGACGAGGTGTTGACGCAGGAGCTGGGCATGTCGGAGGAGCAAGTGGAAGAGTTGCGTAGGGCTGGTTCTATTGGGCCGTGATTTGTAGACATTGATAAATCGAGGACTACCATCATCATAGCCATCATTGACGGAGCACGATGAATCCGAGAAGGGGGGCAAGCTTGAGCCTTCGTCGAGGCCGTTGACAAGATCGTATGAGGTTGAGCCGTGGCTTTTTTTTCAACGAGTCTTAAATTAGCGTTGCAGAAAAAAAGGGGCCAAAAAAGAAGGCTGAGAAATTCGAAAGAAAAGGAACGCGGCCAGCACAGCACAGCCTGTCAAAGGGTCTCGCTTCATGCAGCAGCGGAGTCGAAAAAAAAAAAAGTTGGTCTGAGAACGCGACGAGTGATGCTCTTTGTCTCTCAGTTGAAGGGTAACTGTTGATTGATGATAGTTGAAAGACTAGGTACGTGTCTGAATTTTCTGAATTTCTTCCTTCTCCTCCAGGGTCCAACCGTCTCCCAGAGACGGTTTTCAACTCTCTCCACCTCATTATCATCGCCTAACTCAGCCCGGTCGCAGCTTCGACTCGACCCACAAGGGACCATCAAAAGATCATCTCATCTCACTTGCTCGCCACCCCCACAACACACCAAACACATACACCTTCACTAAGCAGCAATGTCTTGGTTCGGCAAAAGCAGCAGCGGCAACGCCTCGTCAAGCGGCAACGCCTTCGCCGGCACAGGTCCATCGCGGTGGATCAACATGGACACGCAAAACATCAAGAACTTCGGCGGCGAACTCACGGGCGAGAACGACGCCTTCTCCAAAACGTTCGGCATCGAGCTGACGCGACAACAACGGCTGATTGGGTTCGCAGCATGCACGCTGGGCGGATTCGTCATCTCGCTGCTGGGAACCGTGCTGCTCGTCACGGGCTCGCTGTCGATCTTTGTCGTGCTCTATGCGGTGGGCGTGCTGGTGTCGTTGACAGGGACGGGCTTTTTGATTGGATTCATGAAGCAGTTCCAGCAGATGTTCAAGCCGGTGCGCATCGCGTTTACACTTGTGATGATTGCGGCGTTCATCATGGTGTGGGTGTCGGTGTTTGCGATCGACAGCACCGTGCTTGCCATCATCTTTGTCATTGTCTTGTAGTAAGTATGGCGCGGAGAGGTAGGAGAATGTGGCAAAGCAGGATTACTGACTGGCTTTGATGCCCGACTCCTCATCTACAGTGTTGCCTTTTTGCTCTATTCGCTGAGCTACATCCCGTGGTGCATCGACTTTATCAAACGCATGGTCGGCAAGCTCTTTTGAGCGGCTACATTCGGCTCAACACGACCCTCTCTGCTTGGAACTCTGTCAGCGAAGCCGCCTTTCTGCTCTTCGACTCTCGATGGCCAACACGGCACTTGTCCTCTACTGTAACTTTAGTCTTCTTCTATTTGTGCGCTCAAAAACATCTGGAGATATACGATAGCTCTGCGCTGCTTCGACTCTATATTGCTTACGGATGTAGCTTGCTGCCCAAGCTGAGGTTGAGATGGTTCTGTCGAAGGATGATGATCGCAAGGGCCGATTTTTCGCTCCAAAATGTTAAGCCGATTTGACTAAGATCTGCTTTCAGCTCGTCGCGTCCAAATTCGGCATTCGGTTACTCGGCCTTTTGCAGTGGGGAAAAGCAAAAAAAGCAGTCATGCTCCAGAGCAGCCTTGTCGGATGCACCGTTCGTCCTCAACACCATCTCAGCCCAAGTGCTGTCATCCTCGTCTCGGCCATTCCGGTGCCCAGCTTGCAGAACGATTCCCACGCTGACTCATCGACCCCATCGTTACGAGTCGCCACAGTTTCAGGCAAGGAGAGCACATCCATTCGTCCACTCATCTACCACATCGATCCACGCATGGGCTTGTACCCTGTCCTCACCATGTCTGGTGCAAATGGCAGCAAGCCAAGTCCTCGCCCACCGGCGCCAACACCCACTTACTCGCTACCGCCGCATCCATCGACCACCAACGCTCAGCGCCAGCAGAGCCCCGCATCGCATGCAGCCGCATCCACTCTTGCGGCTCTTGCATCCAGCCCATCTGCTTCGTCTAGCACGCCCAATCCAACACCACGACCGCAAAATGCTCCTTCTTCCTCCTCAGCGACGCCGTACAATGCACGCACCAGCACCGCATCCATGTTGAACCAGAGCTTGTACTCGAATGCGTCTTCACCGACGTCCAAGACGGCTGCGTCGGCGGCTTCGGCCAAGTCGCCTTCGGGGTCACCATTGAAGAAGCAGATCGATCTGGGCTCAAAGCCGTCTTCCGCACCTGCATCCGCTTCGACACCCAACAAAGCCGCCTCTGTCTCGTCAGCGGGCACGCCGACATCGTCCTCAGCAAAGGAGACGGGCTCGAGCAAACGCAAAAAGGCGAATCGTGCCTGTTTGCACTGTCAAAAGGCGCATTTAACGTGCGACGACTCGCGGCCGTGTCAGCGGTGTGTCAAAAAGGGGCTTGCGGACTCGTGCATGGATGGACACCGCAAGAAGGCCAAGTACTTGCTCGACGACGACGAGCTCGAGGAGCTCAAGCGCCAGAAGGAGGCCAAAAAGGCAGCCAAGCAGGCAGCTCAGCAAAAGAGCACATCTACCTCGCAGCCACCACGCCAGTCGCAAACACCACAGCGCGAGGCGTCTTCGTCGACATCGATAGCACAGCAAGCACCGCAGCCCTCGGCACCTTCGCCTGAAAAGGCATCGGCCGTCACCAACATCCTGGATCAGGTCACTGCGGGCATCTCCACACCCAGCTCGTCCGGCCACGGCCCGTCTCCGCATCAGCACGACTACCTCTCGAGCAATCCGTTTGACGCTTCCAACGGCGGCGATCTGCCATCGTCGAACAACAATGGCAGTGGCGCGCCGTTTGACCTCTCGTTCGATCCGTCGGCGCACAACTTTGGCAGCGAGGCGACGAGTCTCGAGTACTCGATCCTGTCGTCGATGCTCAACGGGACGGATCTGCAGCTGCTGGGCCCGTCGGGGGCCAGTCCTGATTTCCAGACCTCGCCGGCAGTCGGGGTGATGGATGGCTGGAACATTGCCAGTGGCGGGCTGGATGCGATCTTGAATTTGGGTCTGCAGCAGAACCAGGCGCCCGGTGCGGGGGGTATGGATACGGCCGCTGCTACTTACAGCGATACGGCGGGGATGGGCGCCTATGCGGATCCGCAGCCGAGTGCGGCGTTACAGGAGGTCGGGGCAGAGGGCGCGTTCAATGCGCTCGAGGTGCCGAGTCCCAAGCCGACGATGTTGGAGGAGCCGAGTCTTCTCGCGGGTGGTGGTGGCGAAGAGGCACAGCAGCAAGCAGGCAACGTTGGATCTGGTGCAGGCGGCAATAACCAACAAGTCGATCTGGGCTCAGCCTCTCAGCGCTCGGCGTCCAACGAGCCCGTAGCAGACATCAACAAGGCCATCGCCTCGCGCCGCGTCGCCCGCCAACAGCAGGACACCATCTGGCGCGCGCGTATCGCCAAGACCTACCGCGACAACACGGCGCCCTTCCCCTACCCGGAAGGCTACCACTTCCTCGTCAAGTACGTCACGTCCAAGTTCGAAAAGCAGGATGTGCTGCGCATCGTGCGTGCGCTCGCCATCTTCCGCCCCTCGCTCATCGCGCTCCAGATGCCGCTGACGGAGGAGGACGAGATTTTCGTAGAGCGCTCGTTCCAGCGCACGATGCTGGAGTTTGAGAAGCTGATCAGCTTCAGCGGGACGCCGACGGTGGTGTGGCGACGCACGTGCGAGATCTGTGTCGTCGGCGCCGAGTTCTGTATGTTGACGCAGTGGAGCAAGGATCAGCTGATGGGCAGAAGGATCTACGAGTTTATGGACAAGAATTCGACGCTGGATTACTGGGAGAAGTTTGCACAGCATGCGTTTGAGAATACCACGCAGAGCGTCATGACGACGTGCACGCTCGTCAAGCCGGATGGCAAGCTGGTGCCGTGTGCGTGGAGCTTTACGATCAAGCGGGATATTTTCGATCTGCCCAGTTTGGTCGTTGGTAACGTAAGTGCGAGAGGGATTTGGCGAGAGTTGGAGAGAGAGAGAGAGATACTGACAACGACCTTTGCTTTTTGGTGTTTGGTTACAGTTCTTGCCTATTCTGTCGTAGACTCGCGATGGGACTTTGGTGTATACTGTGCGACGACCTCGCGAGCAATGACAGTGTATCACAGGGCGAAGGTTGGGCATCGAGATTGAGCTGAAGACGCTTGCGGATCAAGTGTTGGTCTGTGACGCCAACTGTTGATGCGCGCCCAGACGAGGATTTTGAGAAGAACTGAAAAAAAAAAGACACACGCACGGAGCACACTCCTCCTCCTTCTCCTCTCACCACCATCGTCACCACCATCTCCCTTCCAAACATGCCCAAGATCCTGCCCGACGACCCCTCATACCGCGTCCAGTCGTGGGCCCTCACCGGTGCCTGCGCACTCGCGGTCCAATACCTGCTCGACAACGCGCACCACCCGCTTCCCGAGCTCGTCCGCATCGCCTTTACTCTCGTCCTGCCCGTCGCGACATTCAGCCTGCTGCACGGCCGGCACATCACGCTCCAGCGCGCTGCCGCTCTACGCATCTCGCTCGATAAGCCTCACTTCGACCTCGAGATGAAGCACAAGACGATCCTGACGCAGGGCGGCATGTCGACGATCTTCCAGCTGTTGGCAAGCACCGCGGTGTTGTCGAATCTGCCGCTGGTGTACTTTCGGTTGATGCAGGGTGAGGTGGCAGCGTGGTGGGGAAAGGTGGAGAAGCCCGTGGCGTGGGTGTTTGGTGTGGCGAATCTGACGGTCGTCGTCGTGTGCTGGGCGATGGTGCTCACGCAGGAGCCGATGCGCGTCGAGTTTGAAGCGGAGGTTAAGGAGGACGAGGTGCCGCTGGAAAAGCTCAGCAAGCGTAAGGTGATTAAGGGCAAGGGCGCAGAGTGGACCAAGATTGCCAGCACTTCAAGGAGGCATGATGTGTGGGTCAAGCCCGTCCTTCTCCCCAATGGCGATGCCGTCGGCGTCTACGAAATGACCACCCGCCTAGCAAGCGATCATCCGCTCTACAAGCCGGATCTTGACACTCAACCCTCCGGTCCCATCTTGCGCATCTCGCTGCCTTGAACACTCACACAGCCGCACATGCGCACACTCGAAAGTACAGCCACCAAAAGCAAGTTCTCAGTTCTAACGTATCAGTTGGAAAACATTTTCACACCTCAACCTCGTCGCAGTCCAGGTGCGGCTGCGCGCTCGACTCGTTGACGATGCACGCAAAGTCCGTTGGCTGGTCGCCGAGCGCGATCATCGGGTGGTGCCAGATGCCCGGGTGGTACTGGATCGCCTGCTCGGTCGTCGCCAAGAACACTCCCAGCGTCTTCAGATCTGGCCGGTCATCTGTAATACGCAAAAAAAAAAAAAAAAAGCAACATTGGGGTGTCAGTTCATCGTCCATCTCGCTTCGAATAAAGAGGAAAGGGCTGCGCTAACCTTGACCGTTCTGCGCAACGACGACGAGGAACCCGCGCTGCTGGCCATTCACAGGCACCATCGGGATGAACGCCTGCGTCGTAAACCGGTGTCGCTCCAGCAGTTTCACCTCGAACGGCAGCGTCTTGGCAGGGTCGCAGCGGTAGACGTGCACGTTGGTCCTGGCGCCCGCCTCGCGCGGGTAGTTGTTGACGATGGCGGCCAGGTCGAGGTACTTCTTTGCCGTGCCCTGGTTGACCACCTTGAACGGCTTGGCGTCGTCCGGGTTGTGCGTCGACGGCCCGTCGATCACCGCTCCGTACTGCGCAAAGGCTTGCGTAGTCAAAGGCACGGCGGGGAGGAATTTGCCGTGCACGACGATGCCCATCGCTGTCGTCGTCGTTGCAGAAGAAGGGGCGAGAGAGGTGGCGGCACTTACCGGTGCAAACGGGTCCGATGTGGCCGAGGGCAACGGGTCTTGGATGTCCTGCGGCACCGCGACGGCGGGCAACGAAGCGGGGGAGATGCCGGCATCGAGCACGGGCTGAGCACGTCGGCCGTGTACGCGGAAGCGCTTGATGCCGCCATCGGGGTGCATCTTGACCATGACGTGCGTGAAGGGCGCAGCGGCGCCGTCGGCAAGCGCGAAAAAGTGGCGCCGACCGGGACCGAGCTTGGTGCGTGGCAGCAGCGTCACCCACTGCGCATCGGCAGCGGGCACGGTGGCAGAGTCGTGCACGGTTGCAAGGATCTCGGTGGATTCGGGGAAGTTGCCCAGGAAGTGTGCAGTGTCGACTTCGGCGTACGAGAGGAAGCCCGGCTCGCCGCTGTATATCGGCATAAACAAAACTTGTTAGCTTCAACTGCCGGAAACCGCGACTTAGTCTAGAGGGGAGTTGCGAACTTACAGTTTGACGATGGACCAGTTGAAGTGACCCTTTGCTCTGGATCGACGCGTCTCCCAACCGTCGCCCATGTCCTTGCCACGACCAGGCAGGATGATGTTGCTACCAGCGCCAAAGTGCTGGTCGTCCGTAAAGACGACACGGCCACCGTTGAGGCAGTGAGCGAGGTCGAGCACATTGTACGCAGCGTTGTCAGCGCTCACCTGCTCGCCCTCGCCCTGCCCCACCGGCGGAGGTGGGATCACACCGTACACCCTGAACCTGGCAATGCCACCATCAGGGATCATGTGCAGCTTGATATGCGTGTAAATCTTCTCCCCCTTACCCTCAGCCACCTTGAACAGATGCCTCTGCGACGGCCCACACGGCGAGACGGGCACGACCTCCTCCCACCTCGCGTCGTTCTCGGCCAGCGCGTTGCCCGTCTTAGCCTCCTCCTGCGGTGTCAGTGCCAGGGCGTGGATCGAGATCTCCGGTGCCTCGTTGCCGTTGAAGTTGGCCGTGTCGACGTCGAAGCCAACGAGACGGCCGCCGGCTTGCGGACCGAGACGCAGGATGACCCAGTCGTACGTCGGGTTGTGGCGGCGCGTCTCCCAGCCGTCGAACAGGGCGCCTCTGGGTCCGAATTGGCCTTTGAGAGAGGGAGCGGGACCGACTTTGAGCAGCGACGAGGCAGGTGCGAACCATTCGTCCGAGGTGGAGAGAATGCGTCCACCCAAGGCGACCGAGGAGATCTCGGTGGACGTGGAGCCGAGCACGGCGTCGAATTGGTCGAGGGCGATGGCGGTCATTTCTACGAGGAGGATGGAAGATGAAAAGGGATGTTGGAGGAAGAAGAGGAAGAAGAGAGGGAAAAGGAAATGAGAAGTTGACAAGGACCAAGCGGATCTTGACTCAGGGCGGAGCAGCGTGTGTCGAAACCAAACACGCTCGTCCTCGTGGCTCCGATTGTACCGGTAAATGGGCCGAATCTTTTCCCGCAAAGCTCACCATCCCCTCTCCATTGTGGAACACCCCACCGCTCTCCAAAGCTGATCATGCTCAGCCATTAGATCATGCATTCTGTTTCACGAGTTCCATACAACCACCACAGACGCTTTTGAGATCAGGATCTCGTTCTAAAGGGTCGAATGACAGTGTGAGAGTTGTTCGTGATGGTGGCTCTTGCGCTCGGCCAACTCCGAAGTCGATTTTAAGCTCGCGGAATTCGAAAATCTCGGTCTTCTGTTCGGTCAGCCGGAAACTCGGCCGCTTATCTCGATAAGGGCTTAAAGATCGCCGATTCCTGCCCGCATTCACATCGCCGTCGTCGTCGTCGCCGCCGCCGCCGCCGCCGCCGCCGCCCAGGCAAGCAAGGATCAGCAAAAACGCCTGTGCAGAGGAGGCTGCCGCTGACGCCAGTGATGCTGTCCATGTCTGCTTCTGTATCGTGTCATAGATGAGAAAGCGTTGGCTGTCGCGGGCCGATGTGTCGTACTGTCGCCTTTCGATTGTTCAGACCTTTCTGGCATTCTCAGGAGCAGAACATCATCCGTCGGAGATGCGCGGGTCAACATCGTTGGCAGTGCGGGGGAATCTTTCCTTCTGAGATCGGCCTGTGCGAGTGTCAAGAAACGCGGGCTTTCCTGCGGAAGTAGCAAGCGACGGCGTTTGGATTTGTGGAGGCTGAGAAGGGTCCTTCCTGTGTCACCTTTCCTGCGTCCCACTTCCATCATCCTTCTCTCCATCTCTTCCCTCGAGCACGAGCTTCGAACTCATCACCATGTCGCTACCCAAACCGCCGTCTGACGCGCGGTACAAAGTCTCGACGGTCACACTCGAGATCCCGCTTTCCGAGCCCATTACACAGGATTCCCCCGCACCCTACACCTACCAAGAAGGCGGATCCACCAAGCAGATCCTCACCACGGACACCACCTTGCTCACCATCTACTATCCGACATCGGCCTCGCAGGAAAAGACAGACAGCCGCACACTCGACTGGCTGGAGCCGCCCAAGTTGCGCTCCATTGGCGGCTTGCTCAAGTACGCTGGCATCTCCAAGTACCTCGCGCTGCCCATCGTCTTGCCCGCATACAGTGTCGTCGGGCAAAAGCTGCCTCTAGTCGCGGATGCGCCCATCGCTTCTGACTCACCGTCAGGTGGCTTTCCCGTCGCCGTGTTCAGCCACGGTATGGGCGGCACACGAACAGCCTATTCGGCATACTGCACTTCCCTCGCCAGCGCAGGCATCGTCGTCGCAGCGGTCGAGCACAGGGATGGTTCGGCTTCGTCGACTACGATCCACCATCCAGTCGACAAAGACGCGAAAACCTCGTCGGGTCTGCTTCGATGGCTCTCTAGCGGCTCGAACGGCGTGGAGAACAAGCTGTACGTGCGACCGGACGAAGTCGACGGCAAGCCGGAGCCGATGGATCTGCGTCGGGCGCAAGTCGAGTTGCGTCGTCGCGAGGTCTTGGCTGCTCTCGACGTTTTGAAGGATTTCAACGCAGGCAAGGCACTGGTCGAATCGTGCACCCGTTCACAGCGCCATGACGCCAACATCCGCGATCGCCGTGCCAAGGTTCTAGCCGAATTCAGCAACAAGCTGAAGATGCAGGACCCATGGCTCATCGGACACAGCTTCGGAGGCTCGACAGCGATTCAAACACTGCGCCACACCGACTGCCCCTTCGGCCAGGCGCTCGTGCTGGATCCATGGGTCGAGCCTGTTCCCATCACGGGCATTGATGTGGTGCCGGTGAGCAAGCCGCTCTACACGATCAACAGCGAAGACTTTACGCAGTGGAAGTCGCACATGAACGACGTGACGACGATCGCGCGCGAGTCCAAGTCGAGCACGGGCGGCAAAGGCTGGCTGTTGACCATCGGCGCTGAGGGCACGGAGAAGGTTGATGCAGCGGCTGCGGCGGCATCGAGCCAGGTCGGACCGCCATCGAGGCTCGTGATCGTCCACGACATGTTTGGCACGCTGTTTGGGCTCTCGGCGTGTATCGAGGCGCTGACGTCGCTCTTCCCAGATCAGCTCGAGGAGGCGCAAGGCGTGCCCAAGATCGTGCCCGAGCTAGTAGTCGTGGACTGGTTCCACGGCACCCAGCGCGACTTTACCTACTCGAGTGTTTGCGGCCAGTACAAGCCGATCGGTGAGGTCTTCAAGGGCACGCTACCGCGTGTTCTGCTTCAGGCAGGCATCTTGCCGAAGAAGGATGCCAAAGGCAAGGCTCTCACGCAGGGAGGATCGTTCGAAGACGGCGGGCCGGCCGAAGAGGCGCTCGAGAACCCATTCGATCCGATCGTGGTAGAGACGATGATGAAGGCACTCACCAAGCTTCAGCCACGACCGGGGATGGTGGATGCGCTGACCAAGATCTACCGTGACCGCGACGGAAAAGGGCGTCTGCCGCCGAGTGTGGACAAGGTGGATGTGTGGGCGGCCACGAATGGATCTCTACAGCTCGGGCGGTCGTCCTTCCTTCGGGTTCTGGGAGACAGCGACGGTGCGGATCTCGACAGCGAGGCAGCTCGTTCAGGACGATCAGACGCGCACAACGCCGTGGGAGCGGGCGTGGGACTGTGCAGCTGCGACGAGATCGGTGCTGCCAAGCCGGACCCGAAAGTGTACGCGCAAGTGCTGCGCCGCATCCAGGCCGAGCCCATCGACGCGAGCGCTGCCAAGAAGGAGTACCAGGGGATCTGGTTCGTGGCATCGCACACATGGGACACATTTGCAGCCAAGCAGGCTGGCTTCCGCACAGCTTGGGTCACGTACGAAGAGTTCTACTCGTGCCCTTCGGTCTACGGCACACCTGACGTTGTCGGGCGGAACCTCGAAGAAGTCGCCGAAAAGATCCTCGCCTTCGAGCGTGACCTCGCGTCTCAATCGGCCCAAACACCCGTCAAAGGCTGGACGTACCACAAGGCGCAGCAGTCGCAAGCGAACAAGGCGAGTCAGCACACGTCGTTCTCGGACTTCCCCTTCCTGCTGCCCAACATGGCCAAATTCGTAGGCAGCGTCTCGACGCAGTCGATTCTCGAGGTGAACAGCGATATCACGAAGCGCATGATCTTGCAGGGCAAGAGGGAGGAGGCGGATGGCGTGTTTACGGGGCTCAAGGGCATCAAGGATGGACAGGAGTGGAGGGTCTGGAAGGAAGGAAAGTCGCAGCCCAAGGAGTTGGACGCAGCGGCGATCGGAAGCGATGGAAATCGACTCGGAAGGCTCATCGTGCATGCGCTCTAGACAAGGTCTCGCTGTAAGGTTGACATATCGGATGATAGAGTAGGAATGGAAGTGTTCTTCAAAGTCCCTCGCCCTTGCCCTTGCTAGCGTCCTTGCTGCCAGTCGATCTGGTATCACCCAGAACGAGTCGCTTCATCATGTTGTGCAGCGGCTTCACCTTCAGCGCACCGCGCTTTACTGTTGTCCTTGCCTGTGTCTGTCTACTCACTCAGAGCTGCATGTCTGTTACGGACGAGCTAGTTCGCTTAACGCCAGGAAAGTGCAGCATCCGCAGATATGCGATCTCCAACGCGGGGGAATCACGACGCCAAGGCATGTGGAGAAGTCACCGCTAAAGCGAAAGCCTCTTGCGCCCACTTTGACTTCGCCTTGAAATGCGCCTGTCAATCTGAGTCGATGAGCCTGTCTTCGCCACCAACACCATCATAGCCTTTCTCAAAATGTCAGAAGTGGGCCGACCTCAACAGATCCGCATCGAATTCCCCGACGCAGACCTGGATCGTCTGCAGCGCAAGCTCGACGATGTCAGGCTGCCCGAATCGGAAATCACCGGCGGACTCAAGCCCTGGGAATACGGCACGGATCTGGCCAAGCTTCGACAGGTGCTCGACGACTGGAGGAGCGGCAATCCCAAGAACAGCTATGGTCAGCCGGTCGGATCGCCGGGACAGGGAGTCAAGGCGTGGTGGAAGGGTGTCGAGTCGCAGCTCAACCGGTTCTCACACTACACAGTGCGAATCGAGGGGATCGAGGTGCACTACCAGCACTTCAAGCCTTCCGTCTCGGACGACGAGGCGGCCAAGCCAGCAATCCCGCTGATCTTTTCGCACGGTTGGCCGGGCTGCTTCACCGAGGCGTTCCACTTTGCGTCCAAGCTGATCGAATCACGAGCTCCGCGCTTTGAAGTGGTGGTGCCGAGCCTGCCCGGTTACGGTCTATCTCAGGCTCCGCTGCGAAAGGGCTGGACGCTCCAGGACTCTGCCCGGGTTCTGGACACGCTCATGGTCTCGGTGTTAGGCTTCAAGTCGTACATGGCTCAAGGTGGCGATTGGGGCTCGATCGTGACGCGCTTCTTGGCCAACAGTCCGCACTGCAAGATTGCGCACATCAACTTTGCCCCTCCCCAGCCTCCGCTTCGGACGCTGCCTGTGCTGGCGCTCGAACATGCAGGATTCAAAGGTGCAGCTCCCAGAGCTCTCGCTTTGCTGGGCTACCATCCGCAAGAGGTGCTCGGTGTCCAACGCGCGTTTGAGTATCTCGATCAGGGCCACGCCTATACCAAGATCCAAGGCACGCAGCCGTCGACGCTCGGGTACAGCCTGTACGACAACCCGCTGGGCATCCTCTCGTGGATCCTGGAAAAGTTTCACGCTTGGTCCGACCCTCGCTGTCCCGCTTTCAACGACAGCGACAAAGATGCCTCGCCACAGTCGTTTGTCACGGACGAAGAGATGCTGAAGACCGTCACAATCTACTTCCTGACCAACACGATCCACACGTCGTTCCTGCCGTACAAGGAGTCGACGCATATGTTCGCCAATCCGGACTGGAAGCTGTGGCAAGCTGCCAGGGACAAGCCGTTTGGCTTTTCCAACTTCCCCTACGAGCTCGCTGCAGGCCCGAGGAGCTGGTTGAGCAAGTACAAGCTCAACTGGCAGTTTTACAAGATGCACGACTACGGAGGCCATTTCGCTGCTCTGTGAGTCAAGCAAAGGTCGTCTAAGCAAATGTAGGAGCAGACCCATACTGACACTTGACCTTTGTCCTCATGCCACCTTCAAGAGACAACCCGGATGCGCTGGTGCAAGACATGCAGGAGTTTGCCAATCAGCACTGGCCTGGCTTCTAGCGTTGCAGAGGGATGCGAACTGCCAAAATCTTGCTATTGTTGTTGTACAATGAAAGAGCCAACTGTAATGAGGTGTTCTGGACTAGGAAGCGCTGACAAAGTTGCGCGCCTTGATCGCGTCCTTGTTGGCCCTTCTGAGCGTCTTGCGCTTTGCGTGCTCCTCCTGTGCCGCTTTGGAGAGCAAGCGTGCGCGCTTCTCTGCCGGGGTCATAGCTGCCTCCTGCTCGGCGCTTGTATCCTTGGTCGCCTCGGCAGTGCCAAGCTTGGCAGCGCGCTCGGCAGCTTTGGCCTCAGCCTTGTCCTTGGCCAGCTGAGCAGCACGCAGGATCTTGGACTGACGCTTCTGCGCGGCTCGCGCTTCTCCCTTGGACATGCCGGCCATCTCGATGGAGGCAAGCGAAGAGGCAGATGCGATCGAAGGGTCGTCGAGCAGCTTGAACAGCCACGACGGGTATTCGTGGTCCTGCAAAGCGATAGGGTCGGCCTTGTCCTTGAAGATGGATACGCCTTTGAGCACGGTACCGGGCGGCGCTGCTGATGGCAAAGACGGCGTTTCGGCGGGCGTGCTGGATGTTGATGGCGAAGCAGACGATGATGCCGTTGCTGAGGCAGATGCATATGTGCGCGAGGAGGTTGCCTGTCGCAGGGAAGAGGACGAGCCTCGAGCTGTTTTGGTTGCGGCCCTCAACATGGTTACGAGTATATAGTCGCACAAGGTCGAGAGAGTGATGCTGTGTCTGAATCGAAGTGATGCTTAGGGTAGTGTCGCAAGATGTGGTGATCGAGGTAAGAGCGGTTGCAGAGATTCGGAAGAAAGCGAAAAAGAGAGAGAGAGCCTTCTCACCGAAAAAGTGCGAGGCACGTGACACAGAAAATAAAATAAAATAAATTGCTGGGCTGTTAGACCAGCCCTTCTCTTGTGAAACTGGAAAATTCGACGCAGCTGAGGGTGCTCACAAGATGCTGCGCTGCGCCGCTCAACCTCAGATAGGCATCTCGACTCGATGCTGTCCATGAAATCGTACTTTCGAGTTGTATTGCGAGCGAGCTTCTACATCTATCTTTGAAGCCAGCAAAGAAGGCGCCATCCGTTCAGGTCGAGGCCGTGGATGTTTGCGCATCAGCCTGCTTGGCCTGATTCCTCTCGAGCATCTTCTTGCGCGCCTCGAGGATCATCTGCTCCTTTCGATCCTTGAGCAGCTTTGCGCGCTCTTCTGGGGTGGTGGCCCAGCTGCTTGGGCTACCTCGACTGCTGGTGCTCGTGTGCGACTGCGGAGTGGATGGCAGATCGTCCGAACCTAGACGAGATTGCAGACCGAAACGAGAGATGAGGTTGGGAGATTTGCTGGGCGTGCTGAGACCTGTCGAAGAGCTGGAAGCAGCTCCATTCGGCGTTGTGCGGTTCGCATTCTGCGCTCGAAGAGTTGCCGCATGGGACGGAGTCGAGGGCTCGGCGGTGCCAAAGAACCCGGCTGGTGGGGAAGGGAGACCGCCTTCGTTCAAGATTCGTTCGCACGTAGCCTCTACGCTGCCGGAACGCTGGAGGTCGTAGCGGATTGATGCGTCTGGGATGTGCGGGAAGAGCGTCTTGACCGAATCGACCATGTGCTGTGGCACCTGGCGGGAACGAGCCGCATTGAGGGCGGGTGCTTGGTTACCACCGCTCGAGTTGTTGTTGCTGTTGCCGCCGCCGAATGCGAAACGCAGGATGGACCAGAGGACGACGATGGCCAAGAGTGCCCCGAGACTGTCGTTCATGGTTACGCGCCGCGAAGCCGTGAGGGATTAGGAAGTGAGTTGGCAGAGGAGCCGGGTTTCCTATCAGCGGCAGAGATGCGATGCGATGCGATGCGATGCTGAATGCGATAGATGGAGCGAAGATGAGTAAGCGATCGACGGCTTGAGGAAACGAATGTTTGGCGTGCGAGTAACTCTAGCGTTCCGAGCGTTGATGGAACAATGAGAGGGATGCGGAGGCTTGAGTGTTGCGAGAAGAAGGAAGCGATAGATAACTTAGGCCAGCAAGCGGGCATCAAGTGAACAAAGAGCTCCAATTTGTCGAGCGCAGCCTGAGCCTCAGAGTGACTTTGTCGCCCGCGGCTCTGAGCGCAGTGCTTTCAAAATCACGCTCGTGGCTGCTTCTCCCGCAGATTGACCTTTTTTTCCGCATCTGAATCATGTTAGATTTTTCGCGATCGTGTCCACTGCCACCACCTCGGAAAGCTCCCTCAAGGTGTGGCTGCAACAGTAAATTATGACCAATGCGCACTTGGTAGATGCTGTCTTTGGGTCCCACCAAAGACCCACCGTGCCGCTTTGCTCAGCCTTTGCTCGTAGTCGTCCGCACGTAAGAGGTATGCTGTCACTCGGTCTTTTCGGGCGAAAAAAGGTGCGGTGGAGCAAGCAAACCAAAAAAAAAAAAAAACAAAAAACAAAAAACAAAAAAAGGCGCAGCGAGTCAACCGGAAAACCCGGTCAAGCTGCTATGTAACTTAGCCGGCCCAAAGGCGAGCTTCCGAGACGAGTTGCCCACCACTTTTGCGAGCTTGCTTCAGCACAGCCATCGTGGGTACAGTACAGTAGGCAGGATCATTCAAAAGGAGCGAGAGACCCCTCCTACTCTCTACGTCTCCATCCTCCATACTCGAACAACATGACCGACACCATGCCAATCGATGACTTTCGCGTCGCAGACCTGTTGCCGTCGCTAGAGCCTCCTGTTCCAGCACAGCGACCCGCCATTCCCACGCTGTCACCACGTGTCATCTTTACTGCACCCTCGCAAGACTCGGCCTCAAATGAAACACGGCAGTGGATCTCCACTACACACGTTTATCCCGCAGCATGGCCTCGTTCCCACGCTCGATCGGCGAAATCCGATATCTACGATGCAAACATCCCTAGCACCTACAGTCTAGGCCCGCTTCCTTCGGATCCGCAAGCGGCAAAGGTCGAACAGCGTCGGCGCAGGGATGCCGACTTTGACCATTGGCTCGAGGTTTGCGGTGGAAAGGAGCACGAAGAACAGCGCAAGCTCATGCGTTCCTTGCGCAGCGGATGCTTGCAGTCGGGTCACGCTGCCCGAATCGCCCAAGCAACAAAAGCCAACGAGGCGCAGCTCTGGATGACGGTCAATCGCGTCATTCCTACTTCTCTGCACAACCAAGTTCAGACTAGCGCAAAGGGAAAAGACGCACGACAAGGCATCACCCTCCTCCTAGCGCACGCAAATGGTTTCCACAAGGAGATCTTCGAACCGGCCCTAGAGGCATTCGTCCGTAAGCTGCAGATCAAAGACTTCAGCGACAAGTACCGCATAGACGAGATCTGGATGTTTGACTGCGTCCACTCCGGACAAGCTGGCAGTATCAACCGTCACTTACTCGGCGATATCATCAGCTGGGCTGATCATCCGCGCGACATGCTCAAGTTCCTCGAGAACTACCTTCCCGAGGCACCTTCTCTTCCAAATGCCTCTCCGACCTGGCTTCCTACGTTTCTTGCCTCACACAAGGCGTCCGACCCGAGCTCGAAACGCAGACTTGTCGCGCTCGGTCACTCCTACGGCGGTGGTACGTTTACCTTTCTGCTGCAGGCTCGACCACGCATGCTCGAAGGCCTCATCCTCGTCGATCCGGCCCTCCTGCACGTCGACGACGAAGAGCGTTTCCAGATCCACAACCTCCCCAACGAAATGTGGTCTCCGCTGCCGGAAGTTCCGTTGGCCCGAGGTGCTATTGCACGCAAGGACACATTCGACTCGCTGCCGGACGCAAGGGCTTACTTCGAATCCAAACCCTTCTTCCAGGCATGGCACAAGCGCGTGCTCGACCTGCACCTTCGATTCGGCTTTCGTCCATCCGCTCTACCCGCATCGCAAGCACTCGTTTCCGACGACGTACCCGATAACGAGCTCAAGCGTACACCTTTGGAGCTCAACAACACCAAATGGCACGAAGCCGCCGCCTTCTGCTCGACTTGGATGAGCTACATCGGCAGAAAGATCTTGCTCACCACCGACCACACCGCGTGGATCGGAATGGTCAACATGCAAGGAGGCTCCAACAACACACCGCTCGCCGCCGAGATTGATCGTCTGGATCGCGGTATCAGCTTTACGATCAAGGGCAATCATCTTATTGCTCAGGAGGAGCCAGAGAGGCTGGCAGATGCTCTAGTTAAGGTGTTGGAGGTACAGGCCGACTCGCGAAAGCTTAAAGAGGAAAAGCTTCATAGACAGGTCGGCAAGACGAAACTGTAATTGTAGATAGACGCTGTAACGGACCCATTCGAGACTACGATTCGTACTTGACACTGATTTGAATACTTCGAGGAGCCTTTTTGCGCTTGCAGCTGTGCTCTAGGTGCTCGTACGTCTCGCAAAGGTCTTCGCTCCAGCTTCTAGCGGCAGAGCTGCTTGATGCTTGTCCGCGAGTCGATGTTCGAAGAGCAAGTGATTTGTCTTCGGCTTCGACCTTGGTTTATGGATGAGCAAGAGCGAGCACAGCTCTACGAGGTTTCAGCAAGATCGACTGCGCCGAAACGTGCATTTTGCAAATTGGTAGCCAGAAGCTTGAACAGCCGCACGGACGGTCCCACCAACGCGCAGGCGATTGACGCAAACCCTTCTCTTCAACACACCATCGTCATCAATCGAAATGCCAATTACAAGATTGCGCAACAAGGCGCAGGAAGGTCTGCTCACGGGTGAAAAGCCTGTGCCGGCGCCGCAGCCATCCCCAAGAACCTTGCTCAGGTGGGCGCTCTACGCACTTACCCTTTACTGGCTTTCCCTCGCTGTACCCAGCTTCGAGTCCATGACAGATGCCATTTCGAACCTTTGGCAGCCAAGCATGGATGCTCGCTGTAACTCTGCAAGGTCCAGCCGGCGCTGTCATAACGCACGCAAGCATGCGGAGCGCCTCCTGTCAAGGCATCCATTCATCGATGGACATGTCGATGTCCCCGTTCAAGCTCGCTATCGCTACGGCAACAAGATCGACAAGATTCCTTTCGACCAGCCTGTCTTTTCCAATGGCAGCTATCCAACGCTGGGGCACGTCGACATCCCCCGGCTGAGAGCCGGCAAGAGCGGCGGTTTCTTCTGGTCTGCGTACGTCGTGTGCCCCAACGAGACCACAGTGGGCCAAAACTTTGAGCATGCTGCAACCGACATCGCCGTCAGAGACACCCTGGAACAGCTCGACGTGATCAAACAAATGACACACAAGTACCGCCACGACTTTGCATTAGTGGGTAGCGTCGATGCAGCCAGGAAGGCCTTCAAGCGGCACGGAAAGATGATCAGCTTCATCGGCATCGAAGGAGCTCATTCCATCGGCAACTCGCTGTTTGCATTGCGAGCCTATTCTTCCATGTTCAGCGGGTCAATGCCCGGTCCAGTGCGATACCTGACCTTGACGCACACCTGCCATAACGCCTTTGCCGACAGCGCCGGTCAGCAGCCACCGCGGTGGAACGGGCTCAGCCCCTTCGCTCCAGCTCTGCTTCACGAGCTCAACCGGCTCGCTATTGTACCAGACCTCTCACACGTCTCGGATGACACGGCCCTCCAAACTATCGACGCAACAAAAGGCCCCGTCATGCTCTCCCACTCTGCAGCGAGGGCTTTCAAGGACCTGGCGAGGAACGTCCCCGACTCGGTCCTCAACAAGCTCGCCTCTTCAACCGACAAGGACCACGTTGTGATGATCAACGCTTACCCTGGCTTCATTGGCGGCAGCGAAGACCTCGAGCAGTACGTCAAGCACATCGAATACGTTAGCGATATCATCGGAAAGGATCACGTCGGCGTCGGCACGGACTTTGACGGCATCATGTCCGTGCCCAAAGGTTTCGAGGATGTCAGCCACTACCCTGATCTCGTGGCGGAGCTGGTGAAGCGAGGATGGTCGGATCGCGAGATTGTCGGCTTTGCCGGCGAGAATGTGCTGCGAGTGCTGGAAGAGGCCGAGAGAGTGGCGCACAAGATGCACAAGGACGGTGCGCAGCCCGACAACACGAGCTGGAAGGATGTGTTTGGCTCCGATACGCATGAAGGCCTGTAATGCTTTCATAGTCGACACAACTCGCTCGACTCGCTCCGTGCACACTTTCGTTCAGTCGCATCGCATAGAGCAGCATGAAAAGGCAATCGATTCATTCACAAGGCAGTATGTATGCTCTTCAGAGGCTGGCAACAGTGACGGCGTAGGCAGTCTGACCTTTGTAGGACATGGTCTTCGTGGCGCCCTGCACCTTTCGCGTGTCGGGTCGAGGGAGCACGATCCACAACGTGTTGCCCCACAGCGGCTTGAAGTCGTTCTTTGTCGCAGTCGCCTTGACCGACACTTCGTCCTTGTTGGAGGAGATGTCGACCTTGATCTCGGCAGTGACGGGCTTGGCAGAGACGCCGTCGTCCTCGATCCAGGTGTACGTGTACTGGCTTGGGCTCGAGGCGTCGGCAGGCGAAGGGAAGACTTGGATGCCTCGCCAGTCGTCGTAGACGCACTGACCGCCCTCTTGCTCGGTGAGCATCTTGGTCCCGCTGCCGGTGAGCGTGGCGATGCCTTCGGACTGGGTGAGCGTGACTTTGGGCAGACCGACGGGGATGACGGTGCCTTCGCGAGCGAACACAGCAAAGTGTGACAAAGGCGTCGAGACGTTCTCGACCCACTGGCCTGCCTTGTAGACGCCGAAGGGGGCATGCGTGTCGTAGTACACCTTGGTGTCCTGCTTACCCACAGCGGGCAGGTAGATCCGGCGAGTCAGCTCGTTCTCGTGGTACGCGCCGGCAACGAGAAGCTGTCCATGGCCAATCCAGTAGTCGAAGCCCTCGAGCACCTCCTTCTTGTACACCTCGGGATCGGCGGCAAACTCGTTCCAGCCCAGCCACGTGTTCATGGGCTCAGCAGCGAGATGCGAGCGCCAGTTGAGGTTGTTGATGAATGGCAGCATCTCGTATCGACGCTGGATGGTGGAGCGGATGATGTCGACCACCTCGGGATACATCCAAGGGAGGTTGTTGAGCTTGACACCGGTCGGGTCCTCCTTGCACGGCTTGAACGAGTGGATGCAGAAGCGAGGCTGCGTCACCCCGGATTGCACCCATCTGACGAACAGCTCCGGGCTTGGAAGAGGACCGGCAAAGCCGCCAATATCGTTGCCATACGACTGGAGCAGCGACATCTGCGCATTGAGGTTCATAGCGAGCGAACCTCGAAGGTTGTGCCAGCTTGTACGGTTGTCGCCACTCCAGGTCGACGCCGCCCATTTCTGAGCGCCTACGTTGGCGGAGCGAGTGAGCACAAAAGGTCGACGGTCGGGGTGATGTGTCATGAGGGCCTCATACGATTCTCTCGCCATCAACTCGGTGTTGGTCATACGACCCAGAGCTCCAATCGCAGTCGGCTTGCCAGTACGATTTCCGTCCACCTTGGCATCGGCGACCAGCTCGTTCTTGCACACATAGTCGGAGTCGAAGAGCAGATACTCGTTGTTGTCGTTCCAGAGCGAGTCGACGCCGAGCTTGCAGAGCTCCAACGCGCCCTGACGCCACCATTCACGACCCGCTTTCGAGGTGAGGTCGACCCACGAGCCAAGCGCGGTGCATCCGATACCGCTCGACCAGATTCGAGTGACGACGGGCTTGTTGTCGTTGTTGGGGTCGGTGAAGAGTGCACCAGCTTCGTAAAGCTTCTGGTAGTGCGGGTGGGACTGCATCACGTACGGCTTGATGTTGGGCGTGACTCGGATACCAGCCTTGTGGAAGGTCTTGACCATCTCTGCAAAGTCAGGATAGCGGCGTGTGTTCATGGTGAAGACAAGGCGGTTTCCTTCGTTGTCGACAGTGTAGCCTGAGCTGAGGTGGATGGCCGAGCACGGAATCTCGTGCTGCTTGCACAGGCCCGGGAAACCGGAGAGCAGTTCTTGGGCGATGGGCTCGTCGCTTTCGCCAAGGCCCATGCCACTGGCAAGGTAGCCCAACCAGTCGCGTGGGACCAGCAGAGGACGGCCCACAAGATCCGAGAACTGGGTGACCACGTCTTGCGCCTGGTCGCCGATCAGGATGTACTCTTCGAGGCCACCGTAGTCTTGGCCGTATCGCTTGAAGATTCCCCAAGGCTCGTCGATGAAGCGGCCGACGTCCCAGTTGCCGTCCGAGTTGGAAGCAGAATAGATACCCACAACGGAGCCGAGTGGCTGTGGGTTGCCTTCTGCGTCGAAGGGCTTGGGAAGCGACATGAGGAAAGGGGTGTGCTTGTAGAGAGGGTCCGTGAGAAAGGCATCGTAGCTGGCAGAATCGCTTCCAGTGATGGCGAAGGAGCGATGCGTCAAATCAAGGGGCGCCGCTTTCTCTCCAAGACCGACGTGAAGGTTATCCTTTTGGAAGCGGGTGTAGCGGATGAAGCCTTCATTCGAGTAACAATACGACTTGTGAGGCGAGTCGCCAAAGATGTGCACCTTCCCGTTGCTGCCTTGCACATTTTCGAACACGTCGACGAGCGGCGTATCGTCAAACTGAACGGTCACTTGGCGAGTCAATCCCTCGACGCTGAGAGTCGCCTTTTTGGCAGCAGCATCGATCTTGGCCGAGAGAGCGAGCGGCTTTTGCGACCACTGCACATTGCTTTGCTGTGGAAGAGGATGGTTTGGACCGACGACGACGATCTTGAGGATGGTGGGAGTGAGGAAGCTCAACGTCCACTCGAAGCCTTGGGCGTTGGTGAGCTTGAAGGCGTCCGCAGGCTGCTGAGCTGCGGGCGTGAGGTTTGTCAATGGTCTTTCGACGAGCATGGTGACGTGATGTCTGTCAGGAAGAGGGTGAGCGACGGACGGGTGTGGTGATGTAGAACGAAGGAGGAGGCGTCGAAAAGAGTTTTATGGAGGCTCGTCGAGTGAGAAGTGGGCAGGCTCTAGCGTGGAGGACAAGGTCTACGCATCGAAGTTGTTCGTCCCTCTCGAGGTCAATGCCGAACAAGAGACCGAGGTGCAGTCAGTCTCGTTTGTCTGCGCGCAAGCTCGGATTGCTTTCCCCAGACTTTGTTGGCGTCGGGTCAAACAACAAGCTCTGCCGCCTTTCAGCTGGAGTTGGTGACCGATGTCACGCGAATGGAGCAAGCACTTGTGCATCGGCACAGTCGAGTGTGAACGTGGACAGGCCCACGACCGATTGGCTTGTGCGGGGCGCTAAGAAGAAACAACGTGCCGAGATCGCATTCAGGGTCCATTGTCTGCGGAAGAACTCACAAAGACAACAACAGGCGGTGCCCCGCTTTGGGTCGGAACGAGCGGTCCGCTTTGTACTTCAAGCCGAAGTGTGCTGCAGATCTCCCGGCTGAGCGGTCCGACTGTGCTCGCATGACGCATGAGGCTACAGTATGCATCTGGAGTGGCATGAAAAGGAGGGCAAGACATCGGAAATAAGTAAGCGTGGGGGTTGGGTTGATGTTCGGCAAGAGCATATGTGGCTGGCTGCAAGGCTTTTGGTGGGTGCTTGGCGGTCAATTAATTCGCCGGTCAACTGATTCACTTACCCGACAGTGCCGTTGAGGACCGAAACTTGGAGCTCCGCATCGAGCAGGCCGCATCAACGACGCTGTGTGCGCAAGCTCTCCGTGTCTTCCGTGCGCAGCAGACAGTCGGACCGTCATGCAGAATTTTGTTCAAGAGGGTGACGTTTCCAACCAAATCTGCCGCCCTTGTTGCCTCGTCGTCGAGCACCCGCTTCCGCACCCGCACAGAATCGGCTTCTGCACCCAAAGACTCAGTCACACACGAAAGCCTTGTATGGGATCTAAGAAGTTCATGAAGATTTCATCGTGACAAATGATACAAAGGCGAACGAATGAAACAGGAAAGGAAGCGACCGACCATTTAATAGCTGTATCGGAAGTTGATGTTCTGCTTGTCCGTCAAGTCGAGGAAAGCCTGCGAGAGATCGATCTCGTCTTCGGCGTCCTCGGAGCGACCCTTGAGGACGTTGTTGGCGCGGCGCTTCCTACGGTTCTGGTCCATGTAGTAAATGCGCAGGCCTAGAAGGACGAGGATCGAGGCGACGTAGCAGCCAAGCTGACCGATGAAGGCTTTGCGATAGATGGGAGCGTCTTTGGCCTGGAAAAGCTGTGGACCGACAGAGTTTCCGGCTGCCCAGCCACAAAAAGTCAACGCCGTAACTGTACCTCGCTTGGTAGAACCGCCAACGTTTCGGCTCAACAGCGAAAATGACAATGTAGCCTGCGCTTGAATACAGATGGTCATGTAGAAGGCAAAGAGAAGTCCTCCGGCGTGCTGCTTGGTGTTGGGAATCGTCAGGAAGAGAACGGCCGAGATGATGTTGGGCAAGGTGAACATAACCGCGGTGAGAATGGTCTGATTCCACTTCTTGGCGATGTAGGCAGCGAGCAAGAGCACGGCGATCTGGAATGAGCCCTGAGCAAGACCCAGAAGGTTGGTCTGAAGCACCGTGAAGCCCAGATTCGTCTTAATAATGATGTTTCCATACGAACCGAGCCCACCTGTAGGAATCGTATTGAGTAGGTTGATGAGGAACAAGGCCCAGGCCTGGGGATCCCTGAGAGCTTCCCAGACGTGTTCCATCTTGAACTTGCGGTTCTGCACCGAGGTTTGGTTCTCGCGAACGCGCTCCACCAGCTTGACCCTGTCCTCGTCAGAGATACCGCGAGCGGTCATTGGCGAAGCCGGGAGGATGTAAACGATGGTAGCACCCCAGACGATGGTGAGTAGTCCGAGGACGAGAAACATGATTCTCCACGAAGCGAGCGCTGCGTTTTGGATATGATAAAACGCAAAACCAAGTAAGCCACCCAAGCCTGCCTGTACTCCGTTCATGATGTACTGGGAACGAGGAGTTTAGGCAACGATTGAGCCATGATGTGGATGACAATCATGACGGACGAAGAAGAAAATTTACGGTGTCAGTTTTGATGATCGCGATGAGAGCAATTATTTATTTTATTTTATTTTATTTTATTTTATTTTTTTGGTTTGATTTGGTGGGGTTGAAAAATGCTGGTCATAAGAACTTACCCAAAGTGTGATCGTTCTAGCCTGCTCCTCCTTCTTGTACCAGATAGCGGACAGAGCGACGAAGGCCGGCTGGCAAACGCATTCGAAGACACCGAGCATGATTCGCAAAATGAGGATACCGGTAAAGTCGTGGCAGAGGGCAACGAAGCAGCAAGAGACGCCCCAGGCGAAGACGCAGAAGCCGAGCCATCGGTTGATGGGAAGGCGCTGCACGAGGTAGTTTTGAAGGCCTTCGGTGCAGAGGATGGAAAGGTAGAGACAGGTGAAGAGCCAGCTGTACTCCTGACCCTTGAGCTTGAGGTCGGTTCGGATGCCCATGATGGCAGCGAAGGAGAGGATCTGCTTGTCGAGACTCTGACAGAAGTACGTGCCCAACATGATGGTCAACACGCGTTTATCCACAAGACGAAGCAAACGTTTGTTCTCCTCGGGAGTGATGGTAACGGAGGCATCGGTGTACTTGAGCACTTCCTCGTCGGCCTCTTCGATAATGGTGTTGGGCAGCACAGCGATGCCCTGCGAGGGCTTGCCGTTGATGACGCTCTCCTTGTCGAGGATGGAGGCATCCGTGGTGACCGACTCGACCATGCCGAGCTTGTGAGCGCCCTCGAGGTCGGGGGTTTGAGTCTTTTCGGCCATGGTGGGCGGACGGAAAGGAAACGAGCGCGAGTGCAAAAGTTGATAAAGCCTTTTGTATGCAGAGAGAACCAGCTGATGTGGGATGAAGTGTGGTGGGCCCGGGCGGTCGAATGCTGGGAAGGGCAGATGAAGTCGAGACGAGATGGGAAGAATGCGGGGTAGGGCAAAGTAAAGAAGAGGTCTATATACGTGCTGTGCGAGCTCGACGGGGACGGATCATGCTTCAAGGCACGAACTCAATCGCACAGGGAACGACTCACAAAGCGGAGCTCGGAGCGTGAGTATGATTATCGCGTGGAGACCCCGTAGAGAAAGCATCAGCGACATAGAGAGTTCATGCCACTAACAGTCGAGGAACAAAGCAAGAATTGACTCAAAGTCGGGCAACTTGTCAGAGGAGTCGAGCTCTCGGCTGCATCGGTCAACTCATGCACAATCGAGGCAGCTAACGCAGGAACCATAGCCTCAAACGTCTGCAAACCCGGCTTGTCGAAAGCTTTTGTCACTTCGACTTCGAATGCCTTCAGAATTTACACGTGTCCGAGGCCCAACCGGCCAATACAACCGTGCGGGGAAGAATGTCTTTGGCGGAGAGAGAACTTGGGAGCTCGCTTGGAGCAACATCGGAGCACCCCTCTCATGGCACGATGTATTCTGACAAACCGGTCCGGCCTGGAAGGGTTGAGTCTAAACCTGCATATGCGCCCATGCCGATAGCGGATGGAGAGAGACGAAGGGAGGCACTCAAGGAGAGGGAAGGACCGGAACTTCGGTACGGATGTGCATGCGATTGGCTGCCGGATGGACGCAAGGAGACCATGCGGAGAACGGATCTCTCCGTGCATTCAGGACTTGTCGGCTCTTACAGCGCACACGATCAAGAAGCGTGGGGTTGAGACTCTGGGGCCCCGAGGCCAAGCTGCAAAGTGTGTACAGTCTACTCGCGGTTATTGAATTGCGCAAAGGTTGAATAATTCACAAAATGGATGAAAAATTGCTGGAATAAATTTTGGCCAGTGCATAAACTGAATATTTTCACACTTCAAATTTTGAATACCTGAGCCATGGTCCCAATATTGAATAATACATGTGATAATACAAGCCACGGCTTAAATTTTGTATTTGGCACGTGAAATTTGTATTCATTCACATCAAAAAAAGGCATAAATAAAGGCCAAAAATGCATCCATCTCCCTTTTTCACTCTCCAATTCCACAATGCCCAAATCCACTACAAAAACACACATACAACACTTCAACAACAATTAGAAATTGTTGAATACTGCAAAACCCATCCCAAATGCACCCATAAACAAATTCAAGAATGGTATTCAACCAAATACAACATGACTATTAGTCAACCTACCTTATCCAGGATTTTAAATTCAACAATTTTGGAAATTCCTGCCCACCAACTACAAAGGAAGAATACAAAAATCAGAACCAATACAACACTTGAAAATGCACTTTACCATTGGTTTACCAGCAATCAATACAAATTCAACATTACAAACAACATGCTACAAATTAAAGCTAAAGAATTAGCTTCCAACCACACATTTTCAGGCCAATTAGAAACAATAAATTACAGCTCAGGCTGGTTAGAATGCTTCAAAAAGCATTTTAATATTAAATCTTGCTTCAAACATGGGGAGGCAGCTTCAATTCCACCAATACAAAACAAAAAAATAAGCGAAATTAAGGATCAATTATCAAATTACCAACCACAAGATATATACAATATGGATGAAACCACTTTATTTTTCTGATTACAAGGCCAACACTCATTAACAACAACGCAAATACCAGGATTCAAAACACCTAAAGATCACATTACAATTGTTCTATGCAGCAATTCAACTGGAAGTGATAAATTACCACCTTGGGTAATAGGAAAATACAACAACCCATGTGCATTTAAAGGCATCAATACAAACCGACTACCAGCCATATACAAAGCCAACAAAAAAGCATGGATGAATTCAATTCTATTCAAAGAATGGATTCACTGGCTTGACAACCAAGTTAAAAGGCCAATTCTATTGCTATTGGATAATTTCAAAGTGCACACAACTAATTACAACCTCAAGAATATAAAGCTACTATTGCTGCCACCAAATACAACAGCACGACTACAACACCTTGATGCAGGTATTATTCACGCTTTCAAAGCACATTACAGATGGTTATATGGAATACAACTCCTGCAAGAACTCAATACAACACCAACACAAAATAAAATCGGCCATATCAACATTTTATCTGCACTTTTCCTGGCTTCCAACAATATTTAATTGCTTCAAGCACACAGGATTATTCCATCAATACAACACTCAAAATACCGAACTGGAACACAATTTCCAGGCACTACAGCAGTCTCTTCAAGAAATTCAACTGCAATTACCAATGGCATTAAGAATGGATATTAATTCCCTATTAAACCACCCATTAGAAGCAGCCACAAGCAGCCAGCAATTAACAGATACAGATATAATTGATCTTGTAAGTCAGGAGGAGGAGGAGGAAGAAGAGGAGAGGCCAGAAAAATCAGTTCCGGCCATCAAAACAAACACAGCAATACAACATGCCAGGGAATTGCAGCAGTTGGTATTAGAAAAGGTCGAAAATGATGAGATGGCCAGGCACTTCAGCAGTCAGTTACAAAAATTGCATGCAGCTCTAATTTTCCAGCAGACAAAAAAAGTGAAGCAAACTAACATTCAAGATTATTTCAGTAAATAAATATTTCGCATTTTGAATACTATTTCTTCTGGCCCAACAATATTCAATTACCACGAGCAGACTGTATTGAGCGGGGGACGTTGGAGGCCTCGGTAAATCTCGGTCGCGCGTCGGCAGAACCGAACGGCGAATCCAGCGAGGAATTTGGCTGCCTTTTCGCCACTGTGCCAGCGAATTTCGACAGATGTCAGGGAAAAGGGGGACAAAAAATTGGTTCCCCCGCGTGCAAATTTTGGCGGAGTCGAGAAAAACGGTGAATTGCTCGGTCAATCTGCGAGAAAAGGCGGCAAGACGCGGCTTTGCGTCTCGCTGTGGTACCGCACCCGCGGGTCTTTGCGAGTGAAGTCGGAGTTGGCACAGAGTCGAGCATGCCAGTTCGCCGGTCGGGATGTTCGGCGCTACATTTCACCACTCGTCCAGCCAATCACAGTCTCCTCAGGCAGCTTCACAGACCTTGCCGCAGCGACGGCAGCTTCTCTACATATCCAAACACGGAGTTGCGAGTCTTTCTTGTGTCTATAGCCGGTTTGCCGTCCTCCGTCACTCGTGTGGATGAAAGTCATCCTTGAGTGCGATGGCCAAGCGGTGAAGCTATGACGCGAGTGACGAGTAGCCGGCAAAACCATTTCGACGTTCCAATCGCTCACGTGCTGTTCCTGGGACGTTCTCAATAGCGTTGACATGCCCAATCGGCGCCCACGAGACCGGTATGGCGGTCCTGTTCCGGTCCTGGCGCTGCTACTAGCCGAAGTAGAGCACACGCAAAGTGACGGTGCGGACCGACGCGATGTTCCGGTCCGTTGAGCTGTATGCGTTGTCACGCCAACTTCGTAACAAGTCTTGGCATCGGCGTCAAGGCCGGCTGTCATGCTACCCGAAATCAATGCAGCAGATCGCCGTCTAAGGGCCAATCACGGCGCTCGTGGTGCTTTGTCTTACGATGTCAGATTTCGCATGCTCAGTCAACGCCTTTCTCCCCAACCACACCACGAACGAGAAGAATCGCGATTCGATGCTTGCATTCAGCTAGTCGAGACATCGAACGAGCTCATCCCATGTCGGCTCTGCATCACCTTGCGCCTTTGCAACTTGCTTAGCTGCATCCAGCGTCTTGAGACATGCCAGGTGGCGCATCGTCGGGCGGCCGTGCGGACAGTTCCAGGGCTGCTCGATCGTGCCCATGTTCCTCAAAACGGCGCCCATCCTGGCCTTGTTGAGCGCGGTGCCAATCATGATCGACTTTCTGCAGGCCCTACTCGCAAACATGGCCCTCGCCTTGCTGCACCGGATGCCCTTTGCCGCTTCCGAGCCTGCGGTCGTGTCTCGCAGAAGGTAGAGCAACTCTTCGAGATCCTTGACGCCAAAGACCGTCGCCTTGCTGATTGGCTGAGCGACCAGCTTGACCCTCGTCCCCGGAAGCCCCGTCTCGGAAACGGCAATCTCAAAGCCATTGGAGAGCAGCGTCTGCTGATGCTCGATGGCGACCAACTCGTCTGAAGCGGAGAGTTCGAGCGCGCGCGGGACGATAAGCTTCTGCGAGCGTATCTGCGTGGTGAGCTGGAGCGTCTCAAAGTTGAACTTTTCGTCCGAGGCGTGCTGGTCGACGATGAAGAGGTCGTCCATCTCGTCCGAAGAGGCGTCTGGCTGCGTTCGCCGACGTGCGATGATGAAGCCAAGATTGAACTGGCCGACGACGTCCATTGCGGAAAAGTCTTGCTTGTGGATGACGCGGGACAGGGCTCGCTCGACCTGGGCTTCGTCTTGGTTGTCCACACCAGCACCTTGGAGCAGCTCCTCGTCTCCCGATGCAGGCAGCTCTGCGGGCTGGTCCTTCAAGGCTGATGCGCGTCTCTCCCGCATTTGCCGCTGCAGACGATCCATGTCGAAAGGGATAATTTCGTCGTCATCAAAGACATCGCTCGTGACAGCCGTTTCGTGCATCGCAGCCAGCTTGTTGGACAGAGGCTCGTCTGCTTCGTCTTGGGCCTGGTTATCGTCGCCAATATTCACGCCTTGCTCGTCCTCTGAAGATGCTTCGGCCGGCATTGCCATGGGCGTCGACTCGTCGTCGTCTTGATTTCCCATGGCCATTCGCTCGGAAACGGGCAGATCGTGCTCAGCCTGCGTTCCGGGGAGTGCGAATGTTCGCAGCGACCCCAAGACAGTCCTGGCTTCCCTCGGTGACCGCTCGAATGCGGCTGCGTCGAGCTCTTTTGCGGGAGACGATGCTGTGCGCTGCTTTTTGACGGGTGACCAGGAGGCCTGCGTCGTGTCGAGAACCTCGTCCACGTCTCGCTTCGATGAAGGATGCTCTTCAGATTCCGCTTCAGGAGCCGGTGGCGCCGGAACGTCAGGCTCACTTCCGTCGTTCTCGTCCATCTGCACTATATGCTGGCGCGAGGGAAGCGGTGGAAGAGAGCTCGAGTCTTCGCGATATTCGAGGTCGTGAGCATCCTGGTCGCGACGCCTTGAGGCTGAGGGATCGACATTCACCTCATCATGGCCCTCTGCCTGATTCTGCTGGTCGTTGACTTGCTCATCATCAGAGGACTGGACTGCTTCATCCTCGCCGCGATCATCTGCTAGGTGCTCCTCTGTGGACCTGGGCAAGAATCCTTTGAGCTTGGACTGTGCAGACAGTCCTGCGGCGCCGCTCCCATTGCGAAGGGAATGGCTGGCTCCATTGACGAGAAAGGTGGCTCGGCTGGGAGCAAAAAGATCCTCGAGCGCCTGCTTGACCTTTTCGATCAGGCGGCTCTCCTCGTGCAGGAAGATGGTGCGCTTGTCCGGGCTGACATTGACATCGTACGAGTCGGTAGGCAGTCGGAAATCGGCGACGACAAAGGGGAAATGGTTCGAGTTGAACGACTTGTACACCTCGTTAAAGGCTCGACTGACGCGACCTGCTTCCCAGGGACGTCCGTTGATGTAGAAGAATTGGCGGTCGGACGAGGTGCGGCCAGAGCCGTAGACGGGTTTGCTGATGAGGCCGACGACTTGGACGGTGGATGCCTCGTCGTGGCGTGTGATTTGGTCGTCGCCGTCATCACCTGCGTCGATATCAGCGTGTGCCGCGGCGTGAGCCAGCTTGCTATGCGATCGTGCGACGGAAAAGGTGAGCTCGAGATTGAGAGGCATGAGTGTCGGCACCACTTTGGCTCCGAACAGAGCCGACACGTTGGCGGAAAGGTAGTTCTCGGCGTTGGACGAGTTGACACTGAACTGAGGCGTTTTGCGACCGCCTGCTGGGGTATTTGTCATAGTCCATCTCACACCTTTGGTGATGAGAGCGTAAGCCTGAAGCAGGTTTTGCGCCTTGGTATATTCGCGTTTGAGGTTCTTTTCGAATTCCTTCCTGCGCACGGGCAGCGACTTGAAGAGGCCCTCGATGGTGATGGTGGTGCCTCGCTGGCGTGCGGCTTTGCCCGTGTCGCTGTCGACCTTGCCGGATCGATTGAGTTGAAGAATGGTGCCCATGGGAGCCTGGTCCGAGGTCGCCGTATGGATCGTGACCTTGGCTAGAGCGCAGAGCGACGAGAGCGCCTCGCCTCGAAAGCCAAAGGTGCGTACTAGAGCGAGATCCGAAAAGCAAGAGAGCTTGCTAGTGTAGTGCTTGAGAGCCACCGAAGCGTAGTTGGAAGGGTCGATGCCGGTCCCGTTGTCGACCACTTCGAGCGAGTCGGCGCCGTAGTCGCGGAAGTGGATGGCAATGTTGTTGGCAGAGGCGTCGAGTGCATTCTCGATGAGTTCCTTGACCGCCGTCTGCAGATCGAGGACCACCTGGCCACTGGTGATCCGGTGGACATCGCTGGAGGGGATGGCGCGGATGACCGAGGAAGCACCCTCGCCGCCGTTGCTTTCCTGAGCCTCGGCCATGATGACCTTCAGCTTCAGCTTGACTTCATGGTGGAAGATCCGCAGATTGTTGAGCTGAGTCGATGAGGCTGAGTCAACGAGCAAGCGTGCGTGCGTGCGTGCGTGCGTGTGTCATAAATGAAAGTGTTAATCTCGGCTTCTCCGCGTGGCGTGAATTACGTGCGCGTGACCGCGTTTTTTCGTAAATGTTAGAGCGTTGAGCGGAGCACCTCCACCTCAGTCGAGCTGGACCCTCTCGAACAGCTGATCACGATCCTCTCTCTTGACTTCCACCAACAAGCAAGCAATCTACCACGATGATGGCGCCTCATCAATCACGAGAATGACGTGGCGCCTGATAGCTAGTATCGATCCTATCGACTCACCATGCCGAATACGGAAACGGCAGATCAGAGCAATGCTGCTGCGCCACGCACCGAAAAGATCGACTCAGCCTCAACCGATCCCTTCTTTCGCGTACGACTCATCAACATCGACCACGTCTTGACCGTACCTACGCCACTAGATCGCACGCAGTGTGCCTTCAATGCAGAAGGTCAATCCCTCAGGAAGGTTCCCATCCTCCGCATCTTTGGCGCAACGCCTGCAGGTCAGCGCGTATGCCTGCACATTCACAACGTCTATCCCTACTGCTACATCCAATACAAGGGCTCTCTCGATCCAGATGGTGTGCTCAGATACATCCATCGCCTGGGCAGAGAGCTCAATGCTGCCATGGCTGCCTCCCTTCGCCGCAATCCGGACGACCCGGAAGCCAGCCAGTTCATCGCCGCCATCCACCTCTGCAAGGGCGTCAATTTTTACGGCTACCACGTTGGATACTCGTACTTCCTCAAGATTTCATTCGTCGACCCATCGCACAACTATCGTATCGCAGCCATTCTTGAGTCCGGAGGTGTCATGAAAACCGTCTTTCAGCCCTTCGAGATCCACATCCGCTACCAGCTCCAGTTCATGCTCGACTACAACATCTTTGGCTGCGATTACGTCGATCTCGACGACGTACGATTTCGTCTTCCCATCCCTGAAGGAAGCACGATAGTAAGTGACGAGCCGTCCCCACTCGACTTTCGCAGCAAGATCTGGAATCGCAACTCAATACCTTACGCTCATGTCCAAGCCGAAGATGTGCACCGCGGGACGCACTGTGAACTTGAGGCGGATGCAAGCGCCCCCTGGATCATCAACCGTCGTCGGCTGAAGCAGCGAGATATCCATAGCGACTTTGACGAAACTCCCAACGCCTCGCCAGACCAAAACATCCTCGTTCCGAGCTTGTCCGGGCTGTGGGAGGACGAAAAGAATCGACGTAGCGCCGCTGGATTGCCGCCTTCCATTCCCCAAGAAGACCCAGCACGAGATCCGCGTGCCTTTGCTACCGGAGAGTCACCAGCGTGGATGTCCGAGGATCGCATGCGACTGCTGCTCGAGAAACGTCTCCTGGACGAAAAGCAAAAGACACTGCCGCGTGAGCACAACGCGAACCACTTCACCGATCGACCCGGTCTTGATCAGTATATCATGACCACCTTCGACGCCGTCGAGGTGTTCCATCCATACCAGGATCAGATCTACGCTGCAGATCCCTACTCGCAGCGAACTGGTCCCTCGGCCTCGTCGAAATTATACGATCTCCAGCACGTCATATCGCAGACACAACGTGGCCAGTCGGATCCAACGAATCCTACTCAGCTGTCGCAGCAGCTGAAGGAAGAGGCCGACGACTTCGACACCAAGCTCTTCAAGAGCCAAGAATTCAATCATCGGCTGCAGCAAGCCGAAAAGCAAGACGCCGCAGCCAACATCGATCCTCCCTCGGATCAAGAAGAGGAGGTCAACGACGCCGACCTTACCGAGCAAGCGGACGCTCAGGTGAATCGGCCAACCACGCCGCGCAAGTGGCAACGGACAGACAGCTCTCACTCCAATTCCAACTTGTCGACAAGCAGCACCTTCAACAAGAGTCCCTCTTCCACGCCCAAAAAGCGCCGACATGCTGATCTGCACGGAGAGGACGCCACAACACCCACAGCCAGCCCATCTTCCCGGCCGTCAAAGCAGTTCCACGAGGCTAGCGTCCGCAAGTTCAAGCAAGCCAAGCAGGATCGCTCGTCGGCCATTACCAATGGCACAAGTGGCAGCCGCTCAGCTCCGACTTCAGAGCCCAACCGATCGACCAAGGTCAGATTCGCCGATGCAGCCTTGCTTTCCGCTGGAGAAGAGTCGCAAGACCAGGTTGCATTATCGTCACCGTCACCAGCACCACGCCGGCGTCTCTTGACCTTCCATGAACCGGCTCCTTCCGTTCGCACCGTCGTCGAGACCTTTTCGCTCTTCTCTATCGTACGCCAGATCCATCCAGAACCCTTTTTCAGCGACCCGAATGACGTCCCCGCCCGATCGAGAGAGTACGCCGGCCGCATGTTCCAATTTCAGTCTCGCACGCTCCCCTACCTGCGCCTCTTTGAGCACTGGCATCCATCTGCCGCTCCCGTCACTTCTTCAGGCAAGCCACCGAGATGGCTACACTGGCAGTACGGGCCACCGCCACCAACAATGCTCGAAGCGCGCGCATGGCGACAAAAGGAGAAAGTCGTCGAAAAGCAGCGGTCCAAGCGACGACGAGCACGTCTGCTCTCCCAGATCGAAAGGCTCACCCAGTCCAACGACTACGGATTCAAGATCTCACAACACAAAGCGACAACGCTCGTCATGCGCGACAAACAACACATGACGACGCTCGTCGTCGAGGTACTAACCACCACGCGCGGCAACCTGTTTCCGGATCCAGCCTTCGATGCCGTCCAAGCCATCATCTACTCGTTCCAAAACGAAGACGAGAACCTGCAGGACACAGGCAGTCGCCCGGATCTGCGCACGGGGCTCATCGTCGTCGCCGCGGAGGACGTCAACGTCGACCGTCTCGGCCTGTCGCATCTGGCTCTCGAAGTGGTCGAAGACGAGCTGGAACTCTTCAACACGCTCATCGATCTTGTGCGTGCCTTTGATCCCGAGATCATCGTCGGCTGGGAGATCCACTCCTCTTCCTGGGGTTACATCATCGAGCGCGCCAGCAAAGAGTACGACTTCGACCTCGTGCCCCAGATCGGACGGTCCATCGTACACAACACTGGTCGAGCGGGCGGCAAGTCGGACAACTACGCGTATACCCAATCGTCTGCCCTTCGCATCACCGGCCGCCACACGCTCAACCTCTGGCGACTGATGAAGGGCGAGCTGACGCTCAACCTCTACACGCTCGAAAACGTCTGCTACCATCTGCTGCATCGTCGTATACCCAAGTTCTCGCACCAGACGCTGACGCAGTGGTTCAAGTCCGGGCGCGCAGAGCTCGTGAGGAAGGCGCTGCTCTACTACGTCGACATGGTCGAGTTGGAGCTCGAGATCATCTCCGAGTCCGAGTTTGTTCTGCGCACCGCCGAGTTTGCCAGGATCTACGGCATCGACTTCTTTTCCGTAATCTCGAGGGGGAGCCAGTTCAAGGTCGAAAGCATCATGCTGCGCATCGCCAAGCCGGAGAACTTTGTGCTCATCTCGCCGAGCAGAGCGCAGGTGGGCAAGCAGAATGCCGCCGAGTGTCTGCCGCTCATCATGGAGCCTCAGTCTGCCTTTTACAAGGGACCGCTGATCGTGCTCGACTTTCAGTCCCTCTATCCGTCGATCATGATTGCCTACAACTTGTGCTACTCGACCTGCCTGGGCCGTGTAGCCGGCTTCAAGGGCACGAGCAAGTTTGGCGTCACCGAGTACGCGCCGCCGAAAGGGCTGTTGAGCCTGCTATCGGACCACGTTAACATTTCGAGCAACGGTCTGCTGTTCGTCAAGCCAGATGTGCGCAAGTCGCTGCTGGCCAAGATGCTGTCCGAGATCCTCGACACGCGCGTCATGGTCAAAGGATCCATGAAGGGCACCAAGGCGGACAAGTCGTTTCAACGCATCCAAAACGCAAGGCAGCTCTCCCTCAAGCTGTTGGCCAATGTCACCTACGGGTATACGTCGGCGAGCTTTTCCGGTCGCATGCCGTGCGTCGAGATTGCAGATGCCATCGTGCAGACGGGCAGAGAGACGCTCGAGAAGGCAATGGATCTGATCAATGGTACGGAAGAGTGGGGTGCGCAAGTGGTCTACGGCGACACAGACTCGCTCTTCGTCTACCTTCCCAGCAGGACCAAGGAGGAAGCGTTCCGGCTGGGCCACCTCATCGCCGACAAGGTGACGAGCCTCAACCCGCGTCCTGTCAAGCTCAAGTTCGAAAAGGTGTACCTGCCGTCGGTGCTTCTAGCCAAGAAGCGATACGTTGGCTTCAAGTACGAGACGCTCGACGAGCGCGAGCCTGGCTTCGACGCCAAGGGCATCGAGACGGTTCGGCGCGACTTCCACCCTGCCATTCAGCGCATGCTCGAAGCCTGCATCCGCATCCTGTTTCGGTCGCGCGACCTCAGCATCGTCAAAAGCTACCTCCAACGACAATGGCGCAAGATCCTCGAAGGGCGCGTGAGTCCGCAAGACTTCATCTTTGCCAAAGAGGTGCGTCTGGGGTCGTACAGCGATAAAGTGGCCCCACCATCAGGAGCGGCTGTTTCGTCGAGACGCATGCTGGCCGATCCACGCTCCGAGCCGCAGTACGGAGAGCGGGTGCCGTACATCATCTCGCAGGGCGAGCCTCGAGCCAAGCTGAACCAGCAGGCTGTGTCGCCCGAGGCGTTCCTGAAGAATCCGCAGCTGCAGATCAATGCGCTGTACTACATCACGCGCACCATCATCCCGCCTCTGGTTCGAGTGTTCAACCTGCTGGGCGCCGACGTCGAGGCGTGGTTTCACGAGATGCCCAAGCCCAACAACGCGTATTGGAACAAACGGCCCACTGCGGCGCTGCTCGCTGCGGCAGTCGCTCAGCAGGAAGGCGAAGACTCGGCACTAGATGCAGAAGCTGAGCGAGCGCCGTCATCGCCGAAACTGGCAGCAAGGCAGTCGAACAGCGCAGCGATCGCGACGCTGAACTCGCACTACGCCACCGAGACGTGTCTACTCTGCTCGTCGCGCACGGAAGCGCTCGTCTGCCTCGACTGTCGCCAATCGCCCGGCGAGAGCATCCATTCCGTGTCGTCGAAACTGCACGTGCTAGAAAGACAGGCCTCGGCGATCAACCGCATCTGCTCGACGTGCGCCGGCATGGAACGGCCGGGACCCGTCGAGTGCGTCAGCCTCGACTGCCCGTACACGTATCAGAAGGCGAAGCTGCACAAGACGCTCGAGGACACGGCTCTGGTGCATACGTATGTCTCGCGACTGCTCGATACGGAGCCGCAGCGCAAGGCGGCTGTTCAGGATGCTTGGGCGGGCGTCGATGATGTCGACGACGACGATGCGGAGTGACGGAGAAGCGATACATGCAAGATAGGATGACGTCGAGATACAACTACATGCACAACTGAGCAATGGAATGCAATGGAATGCAATGGAATGCAATGGAATGCAATGGTTTCAAGCCTCGCTGAGAGCGGCCGGCATCTTTTCTTTCGAGCCTGGTCCGAGCGCTGCGGCGTGGTTCTTGGCCTTTCGGTTGATGGGTGAGTCGCCGCCGGTGTAGCAGAGCGTGTCGTAGACGATGCAGCCCATGATGGCGCCGGAGATGGTCGCGAGAATGGGCGTCCAGATCCAGTACCACGCATTGAACGTCCACAGAATGTCGGGCGAGTAGCCGACGATGTAGAGCATCAGCCTGGGCCCCAAGTCTCGCGCCGGATTGACCGCATAGGCCGTCTGCCAGCCGAGACAGGCACCAAGGCCCCAGACTAGCCAGAGCAGCACGAGCGGCGCCAACCCATCGGGAGGAGGCGTGTTGGACGAGTCGCCGATGGCCAGGATGACGATGAGCAGGATGGTGCTGGCGAAGAACTCGTTGTAGAACGCGCTCATGCGTGTCGAGGGCTGGCGCAGGAACTCGGCCGGATACGTAGTGAAAAGCGAGGCAGTCGTCTCGGTCTGGTTCGGATCGACGATGCGGATCGGGTTGACATAAAGCCCGTAGATGCACAGCGAGCCCATTAAGCAGCCAAGGATCTGCGCGACAATGTAGATGGGCACCTTCTTCCAAGGAAACTTGCGGAAGAAAGCTAGGGCCAGAGTCACAGCTGGATTAATTTGGCCGCCAGAGATGCCGCCTGCGACCCACACGCCCATGGCGACACCGACGCCCCAGCCGAAAGAGATGGAGAGGTAGTCACCTTTGGGAGAGTTCGGGTCGTAGAGCTTCGAGACGGTCACCTGGCAGTTGATGCCGTTGCCAAAGACCATGAGCATGAAGCAGCCGAGGAACTCGGCGAACGGTTCACGCAGCTTGTACCGGATCGCCGCCCATTAGTTGGGGAACTCGTATTCGTCGTCCTCGCTGAGCTCCTGGTCGTCGCTGTAGCCGCGCTCGACGGGCTGCGGGTCTTTGACGGTAGTTGCACCTTCAACGACAGTGAGGCCCGCCTCACTGCCCTTTCGGCCGAACGCCAGCGGCTTGTCATCGTCCGAGGTGGCCCAAGCGGTATCGGTGATGTCGGATCCTTTGGCCTTCTTGTACTCGGACTCGGTCGACTCGAGCTCGACTTCAGACTGCGCAGGTTGCTCGGCAATCGCCTCCTTGACGTCTTCGATATGACCCTCGAGATGCTGTCGCTGCTCGAGGTGCGCCTGGTGGACGTGACGCCTGCGCTCCTCGGTCTGACCGCGGTTGACCTTCTCGAACTCTTCGTGGATGAGCTCACGCAGTTGAGCAAAGAGCTGCGTCCTGCCTTCCAGCGTGTTGACATCCATCGAAGCGCGGTGGCCCGAAGCGCTACCACCCGCCACCGAGGGCGACCGCGTTCCCGAACCATTGTTCGACTTGCGAGCCGCCTTGTCCGCCTTGTACTGCCTGTTCTGCTCCTCCGTCGGGAACGCATGACCCAACCCAATACGGCCCGTAGTCCTATTCGCCACACCAGGGACAACCGGCGCGCCCGTGGTGTGCCCGAGCGAATACGCCGGCTTGGACACAGGCACCTTCTTGTAGTGCTTGCCCGTCTTGACGTCCTTGACCACCTCCTCGCCCGCAACGCGTTCGCTGGGGCGCACGTGGCTCAGCTCGAAGAAGCCACCCTGTCCTGGCGAGCCCGTGGAGTTGGCAGAGCCAGGGAGGTAGATGTGGTGGCCCGAGAGATCGATCTGGCTGTTGTTGGCGCTGCTGGCGGCGCTGTCGCTGCGCGGCATGTTGATTTCGAGGGGCACGGCGACGTCGGCGGCGGTGGAGACGGGCCGCTCCGCCGTGGTGCTCGAGCGACGGGAACGCATGGTGTTGGCGAGGGTCTGTTCTCAGCGGTGTGTGTGTGAGAGAGAGAGAGAGGAGTGCGGGGCCCCTGGAGCGGACCGACCTCTTTTTAAGCCAAAGGTGGCTGGTTGGTATGAGCGAGGCAGAGATTCTGGGCTGGCTGCAGGGTCTTCGAACTGTGTTCCTGCTTGATCAATGGGCTAACGTTGCCAGCAAATGTGCGTTTCGCTTCTGCCTACTTTAGCGCAGAACGCCGTGACGAGGACCGAGTCAGACGAGATGAAGGTGAAGAAGAACAAGGCCAGTTGGAGCCGGGCTTTGAAGATAAGGAGGCTGAAGATGAAGCGGAGAAGTGGGTGGTTGCGAGGAAAGAAAGAAGGCGGAAGTGAAGAAAGAGGAACCCTGCACATGAGACAGCTTGGCGCAGACGAGCCAGCTGATGAGCACCTTGCTGTCGACGCCGCTACAGCCGCTTCTTTCGGAGACAAGAGCCGAGACAGGTGGCAAGGCGCAAAGCGGTTGTGGGAGGAGATTGACTTGGATGGTAGCGAGAGCCAAAGCGTGCCGGTTGCCATGCAGTCTCTCGTCTCTAAACAAACTCAGCCTAGCAGTTCAGCAGCAGCAGCAGCAGCAGCAGCAGCAGCAGCAGCAGCAAGTCCACTCGAGAAGAACAGCCGTCGGAGCCTACCGAAGCTGCAGGGTCATTCATCGTCACCATCAGTCAGAATTCAGATTCAGCGTGCGTGGGGCAGCAACCACTTGTTCGGGCCAGCCGAGCGAGGGCCATGCTGCTGCTGCTGCAGCTGTCTTTTTCTGCATTCGCCAAGATCGCGGTTCCAGAGCTGCAAGAGTGACGAAATCCGGGTAAATCAACCCGCGCGAGTGTTTTCTTGCAGCTTCGATTAAATTTTGCGACACTTCCGGAATGAAGCAAAAGAAGAAGAGGCTCAGCGTGGACGAAGAACAGAATTCACCGACTTTGGAGCTGAAGCGAGTTTCAAGCTCCGCAGTCACGCTGTAAGCATATGGCAGCTCGTCGACGTCGAGGTCGAATGAGTATACAGACAGGAGTTCGGAACGGCTGTCTGCAAAGCTTGTGTTTTGCCGGGCTGTTGCGACCTGTACTTCCGACAGAAGGGACAGCTTGGCGAAAATATTGACTCGCCAAGAAACAAACTTTGCGCGTTGCCTAGGCAGTTGCAGACAGACGGTCACTTTGTTGGATGTCGTTGGCGCCTTCCTGCGGACATGTCATTGACTGCCGAACAGAGCTGAAGCATCAGCTTAACGAAACTCCAGAGGCAGTCGTGCTGAAAACACAGTTCAGTCTCCAACGGCAATCTTGGCGCTGCTTCCGTGCGCGCAACTGCGGGGTTGCCCGTCGAGAGCCGAGAAAATCTCTCCAAACTTCTGCCGGTCGTGGCTTGCTGTACAGCATCGGATGCTCTACAGTACGTGGAAAGGTTTTGTGGTGCGCGTCTCGCCACCATGAGATGCAAGCCATGCTGAACGCATGTGGCTGATCGAATCCGAGTGCCTGTGGGCGACTGCAGAGTATGCAGCGACGAATCGAATGTGCAGGTCATTTGTGAGGGACCGGCGTAAGCGCCGAGGGATCCGGCTGTCATGAACCGGGTCTTTTGTCTCGCTGCAAGGTTCAGCTGACCAGACCTGCCAAGCTGGGAGAAGGCCATGCACAAGAAGAATTGACAAAGCGTTACTAAGGCGCTTCGGAGATTGGAGGCGTGTGCGGCTTCCAAATGTAACATCTGCCGATTTTGGTGCAGCTTCCGTTTCCCGAGATCCTGTAACGACGCAGGGAACGTCAGAAGCTTTGCTCGTTTACCCCACACGTTGTTCTCGTTTGTCAACTCGATACAAACGCTTCCGTCGACCACTAGAAACCGCTGCCGCACCCAAGGTACAGCAAGAAGCTGAACAGACCATGCAGTAAGCAGCGGCACACACTGCTCTCAGCCGGCAACGAGACCGCCACGATGTCCGATCTCGGCCCTCTGGCGCCCGACCACAATCCGTTTGCGGACGACCAGGACGATGCTCAACCAAGTTCAGTCATTTCGCCGGAAGGCAGGCATCCACAGAGCAGCAGCAATGGTTCTGCGGCGCATACAGACCTGCCGACGCTGCAGCAACAGCACTGGGACGAGCAGGACCAGCACCTCGACGCGCTCTCTGCATCTCTGAATCGACAGCACGAGATGAGTCTGCAGATGAACGAAGAGCTCGATTTGCATCAGGAGCTGCTTGAAGAGTTTGACGGCGATGTGGATCGGACAGGCTTGCGGCTGGGAGGTGCGGCGAATCAGCTGGATCGTTTGAGGAGTAGCATTCAACATCACGGTGAGTCGCCAGCTAGCGTAGAGTGCTTTTGGTAGAAACGGTGGCACTGACGACTTGTTTTCACTTGCTCGACAGGCATGCTTTGGATCCTCGGAGCTCTCATTGCGACGCTCATCTTGTTGATAGCCTTGTTCAAGTAAAGTATACTTGCCAACAACCAAGTTCTGAGGTGTGCAGATCGTGTAGTGCTTCGCAGGCGGGTGTCTGCAATCTTGAACGTGGTTCGAGCATTGTTCTTATGCTCTTGGTCTCTGTCGAGGCGTCGCATATGGAAGACCAAGGTAAGAAGGAATGTTTGTGGTCGGCGCAACGGCCTTCGACGTATATAGAGCTGCCAGCCCTTGGCGATGCAGCTCGACATGTCACGAGGAATCCTCGCCAGTCTCACATCATGTCGATCATTCGCACACGGAACACAGACGTCGTGAATGATCGTCCATACGGACACGGAGCTGCGACCATTTCGGCCCGATGGTGAAGAGCGAGCGATTCATCGACAAAAAAAAGGACGCCGGACTTGCTCGGTCGTCGCGAGAGTGCTTGCCTATTTCGTCATTGTGCAAGAGAAGCGAAGACGCGAGACGCGAGTCGCGCTAAAAAGTCCCTCAGGAGAGCGCGAAAAGACAGGTCTCGAATTTTGGCTTGCTCTGTTCACATGCACAGCCTCTCTCCGAAGCGAAACGGCAAGGGACAGAAAGAAAGAAGAAGAAAAAGTGACACAGAGACACGCTTCGGCTGCAGAACCAGGGTTCAATGAGTCTTTTCTCCTTTGCCTTGCAGCTGTCTGCATGCCTTACTCTGTCTCGACAGACCATTTTCCCCGCTGCTATGAATCCCCCTTTGGCTGGCCTTTATCGTGAGAAGAGTCCTTGAGTCGAAAGCGTCTGTGGTTGATGGAGCTCAGGTGGTGCGTATCAAGCCAGAGGGTCCCACCGTGAGGCCTTTCAGAGTGGGTTTGGCTACAGGGTCTCTTTGTTTGCGTGTGTCACAGCGCCTCGGCATTGCGTCGCCTTGGCTTGGTCCGCCTCGCTTAGGACCTAGCCTCGCGAACAAAGAGCGTCATGCTGCCCCCGCACAAACGCTTCTTGGCTTGAGTAAGTTAGCTCGATCTTCGCCTGTGGCACCAGGCTGTGTTGGTGTGGTTAGCAGCCCTATCGTTGTGCAAGCCATTTTCGGCTGCGTTGAGAGAAGACGACCCACATTCAAGCCAGGCAACTGTCACGCAGCCTCCAGCTTGACCCACCGCTAACCATAAGAGCAGCTCATTGTTGAGACTCCACCGCTCCCGTATCGTCTTCTTGCTTCCGACAGCCCATCAACACGCCACCTTCTCCGTCGACATCGACCTCTCCTACCACCACCTTCCATCAGCCATCACAACGAGCAGCACAGCATGTCTGCAGCGATCTACAATTCGTTGCCATCAGAGGCACAGGACAATCTCTGGCGCGGCCCTCAAGCGTCAACGTCCACCCCCACCGCCAAGCCAGCAGCGACTGTTCGCAAGATCAGGAGGAAGCCGGTACCTCTCATCCCATCCGACCTTCTGTCACAAGAGTCGATCGCAAGCAGCACAACAGCAGCTCTGTCGTCAACGCTCTCTGTTCCCGGATCGAAAACATCCAGCTCTGCCGCATACACGGACATCACTCCGACCCAGGAGTCGGTACCCAATGTGGCCTCGGCACAGCGACCACAACGACAATACCTTCTCGACATTGACGCTCCTCCCGCATCTCAAGCGACCGCCAGCAATGCAGACGATTCTGTCCAGCAGCTTCTCCGCTCTGCCACCATCTCGGCCTCTTCTGCATCCTCACGACCGAGAAAGGGGCCTCTGAAGTGGATGCAAGACAAAGAGGAGCATACTGCGCCTGCATCGTCGTCGCCCGCTGTGTCGCCTCGTCAACCAACGCTCAGCCGCAAAACCAGCATCTCGGCGCATCTCAAGCTGTCTCTGCGTCGCAACAAATCCGACGAGCAGTCGTCCTTCGAGCTCTCCATCTCAGGCCCCTCCAACTTTGTCCACATCAGCACGGGCACTCAAGGCGCACAGGCTGCGATCAAGAGTCCTTCGCTCAGACGATCGTCGACCACCTCTACCCGCTCCTCGACCTCTTCTGCTTTGAGTGGCACCTTCGCGACGGCAGACTCCAAGTGGGTGCACCAGGATGCGAGCGACGACAAGCCGCTTTATGCAGCGTCCGGTGCACAGCAGCCATTGCGACCCTTGAAGTCGATTCGACGTCCCTCCAAGCTTGCGCTCGACAAGACAGAGCCGTTGTTGAACATTGCCTCTGGCTCGACGAGTCCCAAGGACAAGCGCAAGGCGATCTATGCTGCGTCTGGTTCTGTGCCGGCTATTCTGGAGCCGATCGGTGCGCCAGCGGCACCGGCATCCAAGCTGAGTCCCATTGCGTCGCCCGTCACTTCGGAAGCCGGCGAGAACTTTGCTGCTACACTGGGCCGCAACATGCGTGCCCGTGGTCGATCGTCTGATGGTGGCGAGCTGTCCCCCGAGCCCGAGCTCAGCAGGAGCCCAAGCTCTGGATACGAGTCGTCGTCGGGCACCAGCAACAGGTCCAGCCTCGGCTCGCTGCACGAATTCAGGTCGTTCCTCGAGTTTCCTGATCTACTGGCGCTCCCACGACGCAGCTCGGATAAAGGTGCGGCCGAGGAGGACATCTGGTCGGGGGCTGCGTTGGCGTTGCCCCTCACTCCGAACAAGTTTTGATCATCGCATACATACCCTTCAGCACAGAGTGTTGCACATTCGTTTGATGTTGTTCGCATTCGCAATCGTATTTTCTTTCGCTTTGCTCCGTCTCACGTCGAGCGTTGGTCGGAGCGACTGTGTGTTCACCCGTTGGCAGCTAGCGTAGACATGCAGATCGCCATTGGTTCGCAAGCTTGCTGCCCATGACAAGGGCTGTGCTCAACTTCATGTCGGTCAATGGACGATACAAAGAATGTTTCTTGTGCGGGTCGCTGCCCAGAGCTGTCGAAAAGAGACGTAGGCCTTCCTCGACCGGGTAGAGAGCAACAAGGCTGCCTGGCACTGGCCCTCAAGACCGCCGCTGCATTAAGGAAAGGCTACAGCAATAAGTCGCTCATGGTCGTAGGTTGTTTGCAATCTTGTTCGTTCCCTTGACACAGACAGTGCTCAACTTTATGTCAATCGCTTGTCGAACGACAGTCAGTTCTCTCGGAGGAGGATGGCTACGGTACATGAGAAGTCCAAGTTCAAGCCCTCTGTCAAGGGCTGCTGTCTTTCTCTTCAGTGTCCGGCAAAGGTACACCTGACGAGACCCTCTTGCCTCCGATGCTCTCCGACGTCCCGCTATTCCGAGCAAAGGAGCGTGGCGACAGGACCTCAGGGTAAGGGCTTTCAGGCGTTCGAGGGATCCAAGAGCTCGATGGTGCCTCGACCGAGTCAGGAAGGTGTGACAGGTAGGTAGTGTCAGAAGCCTCTTTCCTCCTCGCCAGCGTCGGCACAGGCACTGGATCGAAGCTGACGCCCACAGCTTGGACCTCCTCGTTGTGCGTCGAGCCTTGACCCTGCTCCGAAACATGCGAGCTCTTCGATGCGAGCCTGGGCCACTGCCGCTGCATCTCGAGCGTTTCCGGGTCCGGGCTGTCGGACGAGTAGCGCGGCGAGCCTCCATCCCAGGTCTCGTCGACTTCTTCTGTTCTCGAAACCGTGCCGACGGTGACGAGGATGCCGTGGCTCTGGAACTCGCTGGCGTCGTGGCGAGGCTGTTGTTGCAGCGGACAATGTCTGCCCCA